>DWON01008861.1:0-11814 GCA_018251015.1 Phocides pigmalion okeechobee | reverse complement strand
TTAGGAATTTACTGAACATTGTCCCAACTTGTTGTGTGGTTGCCGGATACACATTATTGGAGGTCTTAGTCCTCAAGAGTCCGCATCCGCGTCCATCCTTACATAGTTATGTTGTATTTGAGATTGTCCTTGGTTGTCCACGAGCTGCAGTGACCAATTAACATCAGGGGGCCTGCATGCCGCCCATTTCTTACTCTTTCATATTAAAAAAAAAACTTAGTATTTAGTTAAGAACTTACTAATTTCAACACTTTAAACATATTAACTGATTCCGTGCGGATGGCACCACAGTTGTGGCATGAATTTCTTTCGTGTGATGCCATCCGCATGGAATCAGTTAAAGTATTGGCCATAAAAAATTTTCATTAAATTTCGAAGGGTTTACTTGAAATACATTTAAATATTACCCGGCCCTACCTTATGGCTACTGAGAGGATCCCATTATGAACGTATTCATGGATCTACGTCTATTGGTGCTTATATAAAGTTTAAAGATTATTAAGGATCATTTATGGTAACATAGGAAGTAAAGAAGTTGCTGTGATTATATTATTTATCATTATAATGGTTTTATAACATTTTATTAAGTATTACATGATAAAAGTATGAGCATAAATATTTGATTGTTTTACAATCTTATAAGGCATAACTCACTTATATAAAGTTTTGGGGAAAATGTTAGTAAGATATGGAAGGTAAGTTTTGACTACAACAAAATTTTGTTATTTATTATTTCTTAGGTATTTATTTTATAAATGCTTATAACTATTCGAGGCTTGAGAATGCTTCAGTATGAATAACAAAGGTGGGAGAATTATGGTTTGACCGGGGAGATATCATCACTGCCCTCACAATCTATCGTAAAGCATTACTTGTGGTTTGGTTGGTAAGGTGTGGATGATGGCTACACTTAGAAGTAAGGAGACTATCTTAGTCGTCAAGAGTAGCATTGAGACTATGTTTGAGCTCAGATAGGATTTTTGTCATGTTTGGTTGTACATGAATGTCTATGGGCTGCGACTACTTAACATCAGTGGTTTGCATGTTTGTTTGCTACTATTCTCACATAAAAAAATAAGCATTTTGTAAAGTTTGTTTCAACAGTTTCAGACCTCGTCTAGACCGGAATGAACAATTCGGTAAAATACCATACTTCAATGGCCTGCCTGATTTTGGAGGCCCAAAACCTTTTGGACCCAGAAGCAATATGGCAAATAAAAATAACTTTAGGCCTAGAAATGACTTTAATGGCATAAGAAATGAGTTTAACCATAAAAATGATGGAAATCAAAATGATTTTGGAGGGCCTAAAGAATACAGACCAAGAAACAACTTTAACAACAACCAAACCCATAACAAGAATAATTACGATGGAGACAAATCATCAGGTGGAAACATGCAATTTTATAATGGGAAAAATGATTTTGGTGGACCTAAACAAAACTTTCAACCAAAAACAAATTTTGGCCCGAAAACATTTAATAATCAAAATGGTAATCAACAAAACTTTGGGCAAAAGAAAGTTTATGTGCCTAATTCTGGGCAACAACCTACAGACTTTAATGGACGTAAACAGCAAAGCATGAAAGCTAAGCATCCTGGTGACAGCTTGATTAAGCCTACTTGGGATTTAAGCCAACTGGGGCCCATTCAAAAAGATTTTTATAAGCCCCATGCTAATGTTGAGGCTCGTACTGAAGATGATGTTCAAATATACCGAACTACAAAAGAAATAACTGTGAGCGGCAATGATGTGCCACGCCCTAATCAAATATTTGATGAGGGCAATTTTCCTGATCATATTTTGAACACTATCAAGGAACAAGGATGGGAAGAGCCCACTGGTATACAAGCCCAAGGATGGCCCATTGCTTTATCTGGGCGTGACATGGTTGGAATAGCATCAACTGGATCTGGTAAAACTCTCGCTTACATGCTTCCAGCTGCTGTCCACATTGTGCATCAGCCACGTCTGCAACGTGGAGATGGTCCTATTGCACTTATTCTTGCACCAACTAGGGAATTGGCTCAACAAATCCAGTCAGTTGCCCAAGCTTACAGTGCTCGTGGCTGCATCAGGAATACTTGTCTATTTGGTGGTTCTCCTAAAGGGCCACAAGCCCGTGATTTAGAAAGGGGTGTGGAGATTGTGATTGCTACCCCGGGCCGATTGATTGATTTCTTAGAACGAGGCACTACAAACTTGCGCCGATGCACGTACTTGGTCTTGGATGAGGCTGACAGGATGTTGGATATGGGATTTGAGCCACAGATCCGTAAAATCATTGAACAAATACGCCCAGATCGTCAAGTATTGATGTGGTCTGCTACATGGCCTAAAGAGATACAAGCTCTAGCTGAAGATTTCTTGACTAATTATGTCAAAGTTAACATTGGCTCTTTAAATCTCTCAGCTAACAACAACATTAAGCAAATTATTGAAGTCTGTGAGGAGCATGAGAAAGAAGCTAAATTGACCAATCTTTTGAAGGAAATTTCTTCTGAGAAAGATAATAAAGTTATTGTCTTTGTAGAGACCAAGAAGAAGGTAAATATTGTCCATAGATTATATTAGTGAATAAATTTTTTTTTTTATTTAGGGTCCAATAAATAATTTATTTATTTAACCTTGTAGGTAGATGACATTGCACGAGCAGTTCGTCGTAATGGGCATAAGGCCCTGGCTATTCATGGTGATAAATCCCAACCCGAACGAGATGCAGTCCTCAGTGAATTCCGTAATGGATCCACTACAATTCTTATTGCAACTGATGTAGCTGCTCGTGGCTTAGATGTGGAGGACGTCAAGTTTGTAGTTAATTTTGACTACCCGAATTCTTCGGAAGATTACATCCACAGAATTGGTAAGAATTATTTGTTTTATAATTGCTTTTTACTTTTCGTTTTTTATGTACTGGTATTTAATTTTATTTAAATTTTAGGACGCACTGGACGTTGCCAGCAATCTGGAACTGCATACACTTACTTTACCAGTGGAGATGCTCGTCAGGCTCGAGCATTGGTTGCCGTCCTGCGTGAAACGGGTCAGACTCCACCGGCTAAGTTGAATGATATGGCACGAAACAACAACAACAGCACTGGTAATTTAACTGATAATTATGTTTTTAAATAATTGACCAAATTTTAAATTTAGTTTAAATTAATACTTTCCTTCCCATAAAACAGGACGCAATCGCTGGCAACAACGTAAAGATAACAACAGTGGATCAAGCTCACCTCGTCAACAGAATAATACCTGGAACAATAAGATGGCTTCAGCTTCTAATGAAGCTATTAATCAGAATGGTTTTCAGAATCGCAATGTTAATCAACAAGCTCCTAGATTCTCCAATCAAGCAAATCAAAACACTCAAGGTTACAGACAGAACAACTACCAAAAACAAGTACCCTTCCCAAGCCCGAACATGTTTGAATCCATGGGAACTTACCAAGGTGGATATAACCAAGGGTACCAGAATGCTTATAATAATCAAAATGGATATGGACAACGTACATACAACAGTAAGAATTTTTGCCATTTAATAATTTGTTCGTTTTCTATAATTGTATGTTATTAACCCTTTTTTATATTCATAGATGCACGTAATGGTGGGCAACAATACCGTAATAATAATACCAGTGGCAATAAGTCTGCCGGTTCAGGATCTTCATCTTATGGATCACCACCACCGCATTTTGCTACCCCACCACATTACCCACAAATGCATCCTCATCATCAGGATATGCTTGGTAAGCATTTTTGTTTAGCTAATTAAAGTAAAATGATCTTATTTTATAGTAAGAACTAAACAGTTTCACATATTGAACCTCAGGCTGGATTTAATGTACAAGTTGATTTAGATTGATGGTGTTGAAATATTGCCAATCAATTTAATATGTGCGAAATATTAAGTGATTATGGATATTACGTATATGGAATTCATATAGCCATAATATATATAGTATAATTAAAATGAAGATATTATAACATTTATGGTTTTCCTGAATCTGTGTAATTGTCAAGTAGCATTTCCACTTGACCAATTGACAGATTCATAATACTAATGTATTTTACATTTTAATGTAAATCAATTATACATTTTTTTTTTGTATAAGATTTATAATATTAATGAATGAACATTTGTGTAGGTGGTAAATTCTACGGCGGTGGCGTTGGTGGTGGCGGTCCTTGTGGGTACCAGGCAGCTGTAGGTGCTGGCGTTCCATACCCTCACCTGCCACCTGGACCTCTTCTGTATGCTGCTCCCGTACAACAGTAAATTAAATAAAAACCATAAAGCCCTGCTAGTGTATTTATCTCTATTGGTGTTTTTCTCATCTAAATGGAACTGTCTTGATGTTATAATATACAATTTGATGTTGTGCTTAGAATCTTAAAGTTGTCTATCAATATGTGTGTAACGAAACAGGCAGGGCAAATAATGGTTTCTTTTACTTGTGACTTGATTGTGTTACATTTTGATTAGATTATTTCGTTTTAGATCTGAATGAAGCTTAAAATTTCATATTTTTAAAATACTTATAATATGGTTTTACGGAGACCATGTTTTGTAGTCTTAAATGTGAAAACTTGGAATTCTCAAACATTATTGCACTAGATGTCAAACTAAATGTTTTGTGGATTCTATTTCAGATCAATTTCAATTTATCAATGTAATAAGTGTGTTAGTTTTAAAGATAAATACATTAACTGTTGACCACAATTGCAAATTATATGATTAGGCAAGACATGTAATTTAAAATCAAAAGAACTATAACTATTTCAGAATACTTTCAGGAGTCATGATAATAGTAATTTAAAAGAAATTGTGTATTTGTGATGTACATGCAGAAATTTATAATTTTCATAAAGTCGCTAAATATGCAGGGTCAACAGATGATGTATGATTTAGGTGGAATACATTACATCTATTGGTCATTTCCACCATTAGATTTTAATCACTATATTTGTTAGAGTAGTTGGTGTGGGTACCCTCTTGTGTAATCCCGGGTGCCTTTCGTTTTTTAAATTGTCTGTATGATGTACGAAATGCACTAAACATGTAGAAGATGAAAGAAAATTTTATGGGAGGGTTTAAAAGACCACAGAAATAAAATTTGACGTATTTTATATAAATTATTTTCAAGGTGTTACAAAATGATCGTAACAAATGGAAATGTGTGGGACAACTTAGTATTAGTAAATTATAATGCTTTTGATATACTTCTGAAACAACAATCTGTATTGCCAGATAAAATTGTGAATATTTTTCTTACTTATAGTGATGTCAATGACATTTAAAGTCACTGATTTCAAGATTATTTTTATTAAAGATTAGATCTAAAACTTTAATATTTATGCCTAAGAATTTTAGTCCATGTCAATTCGACATAGGCAACGGCTGGGCTTTGAATGCTAATAAATTGATTCTACCGTTCTAAAACATGTAGGAGGAATGTAAATACGTGCATTTAACTTAAGGTGATTAGTATTTTGATCGTTACGAATTTGAACAACGGTTACTTTCTTTTCTTAGCAAAATAAGTGATTTCTTCATATTTGTTTTTGATTATTTTTATATTATTATGATTCACGTAATTCGTCTAGTTAATTACTGAAGTTTCTTTGTACGTAAAGGGGTTCTAAGGGCTGAATGGATAGGGATGTCGTTTGGTACAAAATATACAAAAGCAGTTATGTATTATTTTAGAAGCCCGTTACTGTCCAAAGAGGAAAAATCTGTGATATTTCATTACTATATAACCTGTCGTTGCGTTGGTCAATTGTTATTACATAAGAACACATCCTGCATTTGGGTAGTGTTTTACTAGACAAAAAATATATTTTTTGACTATTTGAGCGAATTTCATGAATGTTTGTGACAAAAAAAGCTTGCAAGTCGTTCACAGATATAATATTATGATATGATAGGTGTAAGATTAATATTTTATTGTTATTCAATTTTAGTTTTCAGTTTACCACAAGGTGACGAAATTGTACCAGTTCAGAGGGACGTAAAAGTTATTATCTAGAAATCCCGTTATTTCAATCCATAAGTATACCATGATGCAGACGGGTCAGGCCGAATATAATAAGTAAGGGGGTGACCAACGGGTTTGTGAGTCTCGTGTTTGGAAAGTGATTGATGCGAGATTTGCTATGTTATTCATGTACATTATAAGAGAAAGACTGCAATGAAAGAATGTGTATATGTGCATTACGTTTCATCTCAAAGATGATAATCCTAAACACTAGCCTGTCCTCAGTCATTAGTTTTGTTTAATTAATTTATACGAAGTATAATGAATAGGTGGCAAGGCGATGGGTTCGACCAGGCTAGTTTAATGCGTACGTACTGGATCAGCAGAGTGACATGTCGAGTATGATCGCGGATTGCAGGTAGCTCCTGTATTATGTACAAAGTACTGCACCCACCTCTACTAAACAACTGTGATAATAACACTAAGTAGCGTAGCAGGCGATTTATATACTAGTTACGTCCAAGAGAAGGGATGACATCATATCTGACATATTGTATTGTGATAATAAGTATCAAGACGTGCACTCCGTTTTTGTACGTGTTGATGTAATGTTTTCTCTAAACAAGACTGATTATGATTATTTCTTAATTGAATACATATTTTATACATGTTCCACTTTGACTGAATGAATTAAGATGTCGTTTGTATTTATATTGGTAGTCTTCTTGTGCGGTGTGTTTTCTCCAAAATTTGTTATTCACTATGTTGGATATGAGTCAAAACGCCTTTCCATGCGGTCACCGAATTGACAAATTCAGTTATTTTTATAAGTTAATATATTTTCCTTTATTGTGATGGAAAATGTTGTTGACAAATTAAGTGGCAGCGACAGTATAAGAGCACACTAACCTTAATAAAGTATTTTATTATTTGTTGTTTTTACAAAATTTTATTTATTCAGCCGGAATATCTCATAGGCAGTCGTAGTTTCATGCTTTACTATATACTATTTAAGAACTTACTTTCAAAAAATTGTGAGCTTGTGAAAAATATACATAGATTTTTAAGTATGTGGCAATGCAGATCTTCATAAATATTGATTCTATTAACAAAGTACATAGTTCATATTTATTCAACTTAAGTAAATGGAGAGAAACTCCGTATAAACTGTCCCAAAGGGAAGTCTTCTGAATGTTTATAAGAAGTGCATTTCTTCTATGTAATACAGTATTAAATTCCGATTAATAAATTAATGTATAATTAATGTGGATATTTTTATTTCCTTTTAATGATTTCCCTAGCTAAATTTTAAGGTTCCATAATATAGTAAAATTATACGTTGAACTGAAAATTTTGAAAGTTTAAGGTTCACATAGGCCTATGGATTTTTTTTTAGATATTTAGGCTACTTAATTGGATATATTTTTCGAAAGTTCTCAAATTTGCCCGACCTTAACTTATGAACTGTAAGGTGAAAAGTTCTGAATAAAGAAGCTCAAGGAATTCTAAAATTATTTTGAACAAGGTACCTATATTTTTTAGATATATTTTCTATTATTTTATTAATTACATACGTAAGGAGTTGATTATTAAAGGTTTTAACAAAACTTAAAGATAGAATAACCGGAACAAACTTTCAACCTTTCACTTCTGTGAGCTATGAATCTACTTTGCAGTATCAAAGATATGTGTAATTTGATATTTATAAATGTTTTTTCTTAAATAAAATAATGCAAAACTTCTATTTACTTAAATTATAACAGAAAAATATGAAGCTTTAGGATTTACGGATTTTATTCGCTACGTTTGACACCAATAAGAAATGCGTAAAATACTATGTATTTCATGCATGCAGTATAGATGGAAGCGGTTTACGTCGAATAATACATATATTATAGGAGTCTTGTTGGATTTACAAAAAGCTTTGGTATCTATGTAAAGGTAGAAACATTTTTCTTTAGATACCTAATTCACCAATGATTTGGAAAAGGTACACTATTACACAACAGAATATATAGAAGTTAAGATTCAATTCAATTCGTATATATATATTTTATTACGGGAATAGGAAAACCGATGTAGTTTGTCTTTTATATGGTTTTTATACTTTCTAAACGATATTTGCGTTGGCATCATTGATTTACCTACAGAAATACTGTTGTTACCTAGGTCAATAGTTGCCATCTATCAATGAAATGAGTGAACGAAGAGTGCCACGACAGGCGGAAGTCTAGTCACAAGATTACAACTGTTTCATTGTCTATTAATAGATGGCGTGCGGAAGCAGTTCTTATCTCGTGCAGTTTTTTGTCCTCCATGACTACCATTGCTGTCAGTTTATGATAATAAAGATTTTTTTTCAAAAAGTGGTACATGTTAAAAGAAAATACAGTACTTTTTGTGATAACCGAGCTGGAGATCATGTGTTCAGTTATTTATACTGTTTTATAGCCAATCAATTATTGATGTGGTAAATTAAATTTTCGTACAGACGATTCGTAATCGGGGTCAATTCCATTGACTGATGCAGTAATGGTAAGTAAAATCTTTTTGCTTTGATTTCTTCTTTCTTAATATTAAGGGTTATATGAAAGCTGTCTCATATAAAAGTTTCCTTTTGAAATGAACATTGCCACATAACCAAACTTTCACTATTCTAGGCTAGACGGCCTTGAATCTAATCTTGTCAAGTCAATGTCGTTTGTTTATCAAAATATTTTTTTGTTGTAGGCGTATTTTATTATTTTAGTGGTCCAAAAATGAGATATATCCTTTGTTAATATGTAAAAGTAGAAATTGTAAAGTAATAACAACGTAAACAAACATAAAAGATAAAAATAAATCACTAAGTAGTCATTTACATTTTTTTTGTTTAGCTATGTACAGATTAAGATCTGATCCATGCCATTTTTACAAATATATATATATTAAAAACATACTAGCAAAAAATTGTAAACATATTGTAAAGTTTATATTTATAATGTAAAAGATACTTATTGGTCAGTCTGTAACATTAGGGCATTTATATAATAATAAAATAAAATCAACTAAGGACTGATCAGTTTGATTCTGGCTTTACAAAACGGTCGAACCACCAGCAATATTAACCAATTAAGCAAATGTATATAAGGCAGGTATTTAACGGTTTAGAAATCAAATGAATATTTAATAAAACCCTAAAGAACTGATTCGCTTCTTTTGACCAAAATGACGTATAGATACGCTTAATAATGCTAAATTTCTTTTGTCACAATGCTTTTCAATGATCATATCCGCGTTAGTTAATATCTATCTATATAGATATACCTATTGCACGCTGTCGTGGTCGAAATATCAGGATTACAGTATTATTGCAACATGATCGAAGTAATAGCAAATTTCAGTTCGATCATACATTCATCGGCCATCCATCAGCCTTTATGCGTCCAATGCGGGACATAGGCTTGCCCTATACAGCGCCACTCAGACCGGTTCTGTTTCGTCGTCATCCAACGATTACCAGCCATCGTTATCCAGGTCTTTGGTCCATCTGGTTAGGAGATTCACTTAATCCGGTAGCGGCAGTCCACAGTTCGATCAGTCACGTCGAAGTAACTATAATATTATGAAACAGCTGAACATGTGATCAAGAAATGTTAGCTATAGCTTGGCTTGAAAGTTGTATAAAAATAAAATATTGAACTCTCGTTTGACAGCTACGAAGTCACAGATAATCTAGTCGCATAAAATCGTAGACCTAGGTACCTATAAAACATATTTTAAACTTACATTAACGTATTTGAATTGGTAATGCACAATGTTACGACTGCACTTCGTTAAATTATAATGTAAAGATTATTACATACAAACGTCTCTTTTCCCTTTGACAATTCCGACGATATATACGACAACATACCTTCACCTAAATGAAATTTAACTATCCATATATGACATATATTTTTAACTTACCCGTAGTATATTCATACATTGATAAATATTTTCTAATCTATTTTATAAATTGCAAACTATTATTTATAATTTGCAATATTTGTCATTGCTGATATTGTGGAGATTGTATAAAAAATGTGATGAATAAATTAAAACTAGCGTGTAATAAAAATATACTATGTCTCGTTGCATATGTCACAAAAGTCACTTTATATTTGTGGATGATAAAGCATTATCATCATCAACTCATTACTTTCGCACTGCTAAGTCTGCTCTTAGAATGAGAATGATGAGACCACGTGTGATTTTTTTTTGGTGAATTTAGGCATGCAGATTCTATCACGATGTTTTCCTTCACAGTTATGGCAAGTGATTATTCCTAATCCATAATACGTTCAAGTCTAATGCGAAAATATCTTCGAAAACTGTATACACAAAGTGCCCCTGATTTGTCGGGTGACAGACGGAAGTCTTTCCACTAGGCTATTTATTGAGCTAATTTAACCCAATACAAATATCTTTTCTTTGTTATGCAGGAATGAAATAGGCAGATGGTCACCAATGGCGACGACAAGTAGGTTAAGGCATTGCGCGCAGCACGTAATGAGATTGTGATTGCAGACTCAGGTAAGAAATTCTGTCTCGTAGCCAGCATGGTAACTCCGCTGTTTAATACAAGGAAAACATTAGAAATAAGTTTACAAATGTGCATGTGAATTTCTTTTGCTCCCAAATCATTTCTTGTATAACTTTTGTAGTTTCCATTTCATCATTGACGTAATGATGTTTACATACTAAACACATAATAGCAGACGCAATAATAAATCATTGTTGTAATGAACATCGATTATAAATTCGTGTAGTTGCATAATTTTTGTATTTACAACACGTGTAAAAATTAGTCAATTTAATGAAATTAATTTATGGAGAATCATTTTTTTAAATTTAAAAACATGGTGTTAGTAAGAACATTGTTGCTTTCCTGGCCACCTTTTGGGCTAGGTATATGAGTAGAATTTTATGGTAAAAAGGTAGCTGCATAGTTTATATCAATGTATTGTAATGATATTTATCAAGGGCTGATTTAAAAAGAGTGCCGAGAGTTTTTTCCGCTGGCTTTTTTCTCCCAGTCAACTTTAGCTAACAGGGCGCTCAAAGCCAATGTACTGATTTTCCATTGTACACTTGACGTTCATTAAGTATATATAAATATCTTAAAATGAAATAAAATATTTGAATTTGAATTATTATGATATCAACTTCTGCGCAAGCAAAGCAGTGAGTACCAGCTTTTACTCACTTTTACGTATCGAGGTAGACTTGACTTACAACTTTTGAAATGTTTATAAGTAAATTTTAACTTCATCATTATTAATTTTAACACCACTTACAAATTTCGCAATGTCCAACCCTGATTGACTGGTAGATAATAACATGTCATTTCTAAGAAGTGATATAATAAAGATATAAATAAATAAAACAAAAAAAGACAGCTGCAATGTTGAACGGAAGCGATTAGAATAACATAGAACCATAAAAGGTTTATAGAAGGACAGTGGTGTATTAGATTGAGTTGATATGACATAACAACGTCCGCGATATTGAACTTGACCATAGTCAGCACTCAATGTCATTTTTGTATAAAATTATATTTTTATTACATCCTCTAAGGAGTTAAGGAAAATCTTAAGGTTCCATTTTCCATGAATTTATACACGAGCTTCAGCTGTGTTCACTTGAACGTTTTTCCTGTTTGTAAACAAGAATTCTGTGTATGTTCTGGCAGGATTGGAGGAGTACATTTCTTAATTATTAATATTATTTATATTATTGAAAGGTGGTAGAGCCGTTAGAGCTCGCCCGGGGCGGTACCACCGCCACCCTCATAACCCGCCGTAAAGCAAC
>DWON01008860.1:0-11815 GCA_018251015.1 Phocides pigmalion okeechobee | reverse complement strand
GAGAAAAACAACGAACGAGTATGCGAGATGCTTGGTATTAAGTAGTCGCTGTCGCCCATGAACATCCACATACAATCTCGAATACTGTAAGTCCATCAAATACCATACGTAAATGCGTTGTTATTATTTAAAACTAAGATGGTCACCTCGCTTTAAATAGTCGGCAACCACACCTCTCCGACTGAAACAAAATTTGCTTCACGGTGTTAAAGAGCTGTGGATTAGGAGGGCATTTGAGGTATCTCCCCGGTCGAACTATATTTCTTCAACCAGCCAAATATACCGAGAAGTTATGAAGAAAAATTATAATTAGTTAATTTGTTACTTAAAGAATTTAGCAACATTCAGAATCCGCTAAGTATTTTCACAAACATTTTAATTCATTAAAAGCTGAGTCTTCATTTTCAAAATTGAAATGAAGTTAAAAAGTGATGTCTGTGATGAAAACAGACCTAAATATTTGAAAATGTGTCGTCCTAAGCATAGTACGTTTACAAAATGGTACCAAAACAATTGTTTTAAACAATATTTTTAAACTACAAACACTAATAGGTGGTTAGCTGGTTAGCAAGGCTTTTATTATAATTAGTTTAAAGAATTTTATTATTTGAATCTATAAATATTATAAAACAAAGTTCCCCGTCACGTCTGTCTCTGTCTGTTCGTGATAAAGTCAAAAAGTACTGGACGGACTTTTTTACGGTTTTCCACAACTGGTAAAGTGATTGTTAAGGAAGATTTTGTTGCATAATAATTTAAGTTTTTTTTTAATTAAGCGAAAAATTAAATAATCACTGGATGCAAGTATGCGAAGGCTTTTTCACGATTTAGTTAGTTAAAATCTAAATGCTAAAATTGACAAAAAATGCTTCTCATATCCACGTATTTCATGTATTTATAGTTTCCTTCATCAGCCATCTTACATAGTACAGTTACTTTTCATCTCACTCCTATTCCGTTATCTGTGTGCAGTCTCCAAGACGACGCTCTATGAGAAAACAGGCACTTTCTCTTAACAAAGGGATGAGTTTCTGTACTCTGCCGAAATGGTAATCTTGGTTAGTTTTACAGCTACTTTCAGGCTGCGTACGCCTTTTCTTTACTTTGTTTTCTTCGCAGGTATCACTACTTAACTTTATATCAATTTTGAAAATTAAACTCAGATTTAAGTTGATGTAATGTTTTTGTAAATACGTAGTCTAGTGTGATCGTTGCTCAATCCTTTGTAACAACTTAACGTAAGTCAAAGTAGTAAGTAATTAAAAATGTATAGCTTATAGGCATAATATCTTAAATTTAGATAGGCAGAATTTATTAAATATTGTCGTCAAACTGTTCTACAGTTTGGCAGAATTTATTTAATTTTATGTTAATATAAAAATAATTTAAAAATAAATAATAACTTAAAAAGAGAGTAGCGTTGAAATCACGAACATACCACCCATATATAAATAGTCCACACTAAATAAAAATAAATTTGAATTTGAAACTTTGATAAGATGTCTTTAAACAGTATCTATGTATATATATGACTGATTTACACAGAGATCAACCCACAACCAAACCACTGATCTTGGAATCAGAAAATTTTGCATATACTAGTAGGCATTTTATATGTATAGCGTGAGTGAGTATTAAGGAAGGAATTTTGGAAATTCTTCCCTAAATTAAGATAGGGGTTGGAAAAACGTATACAATTTCGTAATATTGGTTTCTGCGCGAACTAAGCCACGAGTAAAACCTAATACTCTATGCTAGTAATCTCAAGCTAATTTCTTCCACTACAAATATGACAAGTAAGTATAACTAAATAATAATTTAAAATAAAAATGATATAAACATGCGCCGCCCTGCAGTGCTGCGTTTCGATATCATGAAATTTGAAGATTTTTTACAAGACATTATGTGCCATGTCTCAATTACCATTTAGCCTATGACACTACGGGCAGACGCGAGCAAAAAACACAATTTATCTATTGAATATGCGACGGCGCGCTCTTCTCAAAGGTCGAGAACCTCGACTACAATAGGAAGAGATTGTTCCATGGTTTAATTGTGCCTCACACTCCCTAAAGCGCTTGTGTGCCAACCGACCGCTCAATATCACTACTATTTGTTTTACAGAAATTTATAAGGCAAAACTACGAAGTGAATATACCCTTAAATATTAATCCCGATGGACAAAAAAACTTAATCCCGTCGTCAGATCTTTGCCATATGTAAAAAGTATTTAAATCATCATTATTTACTTTTCTATGCATCTAATGGTGGACCCAAGATCTCCGAATCCGAATAACAACCGAACGCATCCTATAAACTACCGATTTTATTTTTAAGTGTGAAATAATTAAGTACTTAAGTTAAGTAAGTAATTATAGTATGCTATACTTAAAACAGAAATAAATAAACACATTATACAATAATCCGCTGAGAATTGTAGTAATCTTGTTCATGACATTGGGCAAGTTCAAATCCTCATATTCCCGTTTTTATGTGCTATTGCTCAAGCATGGTAGGTATATATATATAAATCTGAAGTACCAAACAAACATGAAGGCTTCCTGATGATAAGTAGTCACTGCTGTCCGTGATCAACTTTATATAAGTTATAGTTGTTTCATAGGGCTACTAACAAATTACTGATTTCCCGTCAGTGAACTGACCAATATTCCACCAGCCTTTGTTGGAGACTAATGCCTAACAATAGAACATTAACCAGTCTGAACCATCATCCTATCATGATCATTATTATTATTCCAATTTGATTTTCAACTAATGTCTTCGCGGAATTTATACATTTTAATGTGTACCGGGTACTCACGATTAAAGATTTTTGGTCGTTTGGAGAATTTATGGTTAAACAAAATATCGGCAATTAAATAAAAAATCGATAATCGTGAATAACCGGTACAAAGTTAAGTACATTCGAGCTCAAATAGGATTTGAGTCGAATTTGGGGTTGTACATGGACTTTTCTCACATAAAAAAGGAAAATATCGTTCCAATGTTGAGCATGGACTTCCTTCCAAAGTGAAAAAGGTTAAACACACACCTCTAAAATTTTAAATACCTTTGAGAACTTTATGGAGAACTCTTAAGTAAATTTTCTCACGTAATTTCCTTGTAATAAGCTAAGTGATAATTAATTTCTAATACGCAAATAACAAATTCAATATACATTTTGAAGTCCTTCTCAACATTTTATTAACGAGGGAAGATCCTGTGAAAAATAAACTAAATGAGCGTCTAGAAGAATCTTCATATTGCCCATATTTGATGAATAATTAAAATTTTAGTCATATAGGTATTCCCACTGTATCAAAGTATAGAAAAAACGGAAGAACAAGCTTCATTTATAGGAAATCAGATTTGGCTAATTCTTCATTGTCTTTCTGAATTTAGTTAAATTAAAAATTTAACAAAGTTTCTAAAATATCCCAAAGTATTATATTTCACTTCTAATTCCTTGTTATTTTAGGAAAATATGGAAAGTAGGGAAGGTGTTTAAAAGTATCTAGCATTATCTGTTTGTTCCGTGGTATTGTCATGAATTGAAATGAATATGTTGTTGGTAGGTTTCATAATAAATTGCACATCTAAATAAAAATAAAATATCGTGTAATCTAGGTGTATAAGACGTTATGGAAGTCGTCGATGTAAGGTTTATAAATAAAATTGCCCTTGAACTACCGAAAAAAAACAAATAACAATGACCTCGACACATTTGAGGTTCACCAGCCGCGACTAGTAAGTACCTACAACCTATTTGCTATTCATTCTGACAGGTTAGATTAGGGCGAGTATGCATAGAGCGCGTTTTTTGAATACGACATTATAATAACTAGAACTAGAATCACCGGCTAGTTGATTTGATAAGATGACGTCACCATCATCTGGGCCCTCGATTTGACGTCAGGTACAGTAGAGCGAAGACGCCGACCTACAAAACTACAGACACAATAAATTCGACAACGTACGGTGCGAATCGGCGCGGGTCAATGAACTGTTGACGTATTTAAAATACGCACTAAGTGCCTTATCGCGAATGTAATACGCGGCGAGCGGAGCGGGCTTGCTCTGCTATGTGTGTTTGCAAAATGGATATTTATAGACGCGAGTGTCCGTGACGGATGATTCGTGCTATTTCTAAGGTCCTTACAAGAGTCGGTGAATAAGAATTCTGTAGTGTCTGTAAGTATAGGATGAAAAACTGAATTAAATATTTGCGAGGCGCACTTTATAGGTTGAATAATGACTCGTCGCGCACTGGCCGCAACTTATTATCATTTGAATGTGATATCAGTCACGGCTGAAAAAAAAAAAATTTAGGTCAATATTGTCTTCCAAAGTGTCAAATTTCGAAAATAGGGATGTTTGTTTTGTATTTTCTTTTCTCCCTTACCGATCTTACGATTATTTTATTTATATAGATGACCGCTCACGAAGATCTGAATTGACCCGAGTACTAAATTAAATTTGATTGAATAAACTTTTTCTCAAGCAGAGAAATCATCGCGTCGCCGCTGCCGGAAACTGCGAGAGTTCGTCTACAGCTTGCACTTTAACGCTATTGATATCAAGAAAATGTGAGAAAGGAAGTGTGTCTGTCTTGACGCTACACATAACATACTACACCAGATTTCTTTGTAAAGCGAGATGCGTGTGCATTTGATTCTATACGATTTTGGACGCGGTACAGGTCTCGTGTAAGATTCATATTCGCGGTGAAAGGGTCGCTTGGAACTTTGTCCGCACAAAGCGAGGCACCCGCAGTAGCCGCTCTACCTATCTACCCACATATGCATCATGCGGCGGATACAGATCCGAGTTTCTTACACATACACATGAAGTACGAAGGCCAGTTTTGTGTGTGTCGCGAATACATACGGCTTCAATAATCAGCAGGTGAAGCGAACTAAAGCAAGGGGTTATTGCGATTAACTCTTTTATCCCTTCGTTTCCATATCAAAGAGTAATGAACCTTGTTCCACTATTGGACAATGTCGATTAGGAACCGTGTGATTTTTTTACCCAATAGAGTGTTAAGTATAAGTGCCTAATTTAAGCTTTTGGACACATTTGGATAATACGTTGATGTGGTGTTACAATTGACACATTTTAAATACAGTATTAAGTTCCTATCCGATTAGAAATAATATTTTCAAAACATCTAATTTGCGAATTTATTTTCGCGCACAAAATTTTGAATTGTTTCCTACAAGATAATTTATACTGATAAGAAACAAGGTCATGCATTTTGGTCAAGTATTATGGTTATCTTTTGATTTATCTAATATAAAATTAAGGACTTATTGTAATTAAAAAGTTGTCAAAGAAACTAATTGTTACATTACAACAAAGGCGAAGCTCTGACAGTGAATCGATTACGAGTAACGAAGGTCAGATGGTTTGCAAGTGTGAGTATGTATGTATGCAAGTATGCAAGCGAGCTCGGTGCGGCGTCGTCGCTGCTGCACGCCTGCACCGCCGGTTGCAACACCCTCCCCCCTTCGCTCTCGGCTTCTCGCTCGCCGTCGTCTTGCCGCTAGCCTGTCTCACCTCGCGGCCGGCAGCCTTGCGCGACGCGCCGCGCTCTTTCACATTCAAAATTATTCGCAACCATTGCAAAAACTCTCTGTGCAATAAAAATATCTCATCATTCGCTGCGGTCACCATTAGTCTTCATACAGAGAGCTTCATTAAAACTTTAGTAACAAATTGTTAGTGCCTTTGAAAGTTTGAATGCACTCCTCGTTGCATGTCCCGCGCGCGTCGTCCCGTGAGAACCCCGACTGGCGGTCACGTTGACGTCGCGCGGTGCCGCCATATCTGTCTCGGCCACCAACTAGCAAAATTAATAGGTAATTATTTTCGTGTACAGTGCCTTAGGTCAATTTTATCGTAAAGTGATTGTGTGTTATAGTGTTTTCATCTTCTGGCATCCTCTGTGCTCATTCCAATCGGATTCTATTTGGAAATCGAGGCGCGCGCCGGCCGGTTCTTATCGGGTGCAATGCAGTTGCACTCTCAACTTATTGCAGTTTCGCATTCAGTAAAGTTTCATGCGCGGAAAGTTACTAGTGTTTTTATTTTGTTATAGACGGATCCCATAAGTGTTATAAAGTGTTTCTTCGTTAAAAGTGCTGTGTATAAAAGTTTTTAAAGAACTCATTATACTCCGTGTTATTTCGGTCATTGACCGCCGGATTTCGCATCCTTCATTGTTAGTGTCGTTGTTGAATTTTTTTTCTTATTACCGATTTTTCATTTTTAGGCTCAAAATTTTGTTTACATCACTAGAAGAATACAATGACCCGCGCATTCGTTTTTTGAAATTTCTCCTTCACCCGGATGGAATGAGGAGTGCACAATCCCATTGTTTCACAGTTTCATATGTTTGACCATCATTTGTTTTTTTGTTTTTCGGACGATTAGAGTGTTATCATTTTCTCCCAAAATTACAAAAATTACAAAATAAGGTAAATATTACTCTATTCGTTATATTTTTGTAAAGTTAAAAATTTATGTTATCAATAAATTAAAAATATAATTTGGCATGGTTGAGACGCGTGGCTCTCTCGATTGTGATGTATGACATCATCTGTAGCGAGATGTGTGCAGGCCTAGCTCAGTGTAGGCCAAGAGCCACTTTGTAAAATTTGCTTGGGACTGTTAAAAATAGTGTGTTTCAGTATATTAGTGTAGTGAGTGTACAAAAAGTTAAAATAACTGTGCAGAATGGCGGAGGGCAATGGAGAAATATCAATTGAAGACGTCCCCGGTAAGGACTCCGACGTTGGCCGTACCCCGGATTACCGCAAACTTATTGAATATGGCTTGGACCCCAAGGTGAGTTCCATATCATTATTATATCTGCTTTAAGCATATAAATAAGTGCAAACAAAATTATTCAACAGAATATTTTTTATAATTTTTTTTCTAAACATACCATTCCGAGACACTAAGACCGACTTAGCAACTAATTTTTATCAATAAACTGAAATCAGTTGTACCAATAACAAATTAATTTGTTATTAACAACACTATTTCCTATGCCTTTATTAACATTTATATAAATTTGGAAAAATGGTGACCACGCACTGGTCCGTCATCTCTGAGTATCCATATGTATGATAAAACAATGTTTATCATGATGGATACAAAGCTGCATTCAGTGGCTGTAATAGAGGCCAACTGCTGTTAACCTCAGTTTTATCAATGTTTTATGAAAGTTTTATAAGGCATGTCAGACTGCAAGACACTTACAAGATTCTCATTGGACTATTTTCCAACTAATAATGTAAGTCATATATACTGTAAATGAAAGATGGCATTAATTGTAAAATATAACAATTTAAAAATCACTTATAATATGAACATATTTCAAACATATATAATACAAAATTATCTTATTAGAATATACATATAAATATATATGGAATACATTAATTTTTAAATAAATTAATAAGTGTCATCCTTATGATAAAATAATTTATCATCCCAAAATACATTGATGCCTAAAATCAGAAAATTGTTAATATTGAAAAAAATATCTGGAATAATTCAACAGAGTAACACATTTTTTTTTTATAATTACTACAGATTTTATGAACAATTATTTATCTGTGTATATACATTCATTCCTACAATTGAAATAAATAAATTATTAGTAGCTATGTTTTTTCCAAGAATTTTTCATATGTTAAATGAATCAATATTGTGATATAATTAATACCAATATCATATTGGTTACTACCATTATAATATGAATGATAAATTATTACAACACCAACAAAGCTAAATAAAATGTTACACAGTGCATTTTCCTACAGGCATTTTTCCTTATAAATATTACAATATCAAAGGTATATATATAACACAACTAGGAAATTCTGAGAAAGTAAAAAGATATCAAGTTCAATTTGATAGGTATAAATAACCTTACTTATGTATGGTTAAATAAAAATTAAATGAAATGTTACTCAATGCAATTTTGCTACATAAGGGATTTTCCTTCTTTAAAAAGTCAAGTATAGAAATAATAGGTATCTAGCATACCTGAGGAATTCCAAGTATCTGAATAGATGAGAAGTTTTATTACAAAAACTTACATTTCTGAGAATTCCTCACTTTACAGCTACAGTATAAAGTAGGTATATATGTAGTCACAATAATTATAAAATACACTATGTGGTTGAAATTGCAATGTTTTCATTATAGGTAGATACTTTCTCCTTGATTATGACTGCTCTTTGACATACCTTTATCACTGAACAGTAGCCAGTGATTGGATTCAAATTGCTGTTGCTATCAACAATTGTATTGAATAATGCACATATAACATAATATGTTAACATATATATGCAAATGTACTCTCATTAAAGAGTATAAAATGATATAAAAGTTTGTGTTTAAAGTTAAGGTACCTTAAACTATAAAAATATCCAATTTAGCGTCATTTAGATATTTTCGTATTTTCGATTTAAAACTTCACGGCAGTGAATAATGATAGAACATTTTTTAAAGAGAATATTATTTGAAGTTACATAAAGGATACAACGTAAAACGAGACTTTGTAAAAAGTAAATCGCCTACTTAAAAATCAATCTGCTATTTTACATACACTTTTAACAGTGACAGAATGATAGTTGGAACTTGGTGGTAACCTCGTCGCCGTCATAACCACTGTGAAGCAGCTTATGTTTCCGTTGGAGAGCTGTCGCGGTGGAGCACACTTAGAAACAAGACGACTACCTTAGTCCCCAAGATTTCAATCCTGCCCTAGTTTGTAACATTCAATAATATATCATGTGTCCATAAGCTGCAGCGACGATTTATCATCATGTGGTCTGCATGCTCTCTTGCTGCTCTATTAACATAAAGGTTTACTAGAATGTCGTTTTCTTATGATATATTTTATCTTACATTCAATGATAACCAGTATTTTGGAGCTGAAGGGGTAATTAACGGGATACAAACATTCAAACGTATTAATTTCCATGCTCCTTTTATTTATGATATATATCTATAGGTATTTATACTTATGTTCCATGCTATCGACGCCCTACCTCAAACATACTATCAGATCTTACGTAAATATGTTGCTAGTCCTGAGGACTAAGGTAGTAGACAGGTTTGAGATAGATAGCCTCGTTTGTAAATGAACCGAAATCTACATTGTTTCACTAAAACGCAACAATATTTTTACGTTAAAATGGATGTGGCGGTGGTACCTCCTCGGATAAGTAGGTAACTTGTTGAAAATTGCTCAGGTATAGATGCAAAACTAAGTTAAGTATCGTAATTCCGCAACCAAAGACGCCAGACCCAATAAAAGATACAAAATTGCTTAAAAAATAAATGACAAAATCTCTCAAATTTGAAATCAGTTACAATTAACTATGCTAAGTTTGACGAGTGAAAAATCTTCGTTAAATAATAATATAAATATTTTATTTTCCTTGTGACAAATATAGTTATGTTACTGATTCATTTTATATTGTAGGTTTTAGTTACACGCTAGACTTTTAGGTACACTATTCCAGCTCGAGGATTGTTATGGATACGGATCAACTCCTAGTCAACTATATTCTACATTTTTTAAGATAATCTATAGGGTATAGGTGTGGAGGTATATTCAGACACGCTCGTATACCGACTACACTAACAAGCGAGGCGACCATATTAGTCCTCAAGAGTAGCAATGCATGTACGTTAAACCTTAGACTGTACTGATGTCCTGTTTAAGGTAGTATGAAGATGTCTGTGGGCTACAATAACCGCTTAAAATCAGGTGGCTTTATAACCGTTTGTTTCTCTATCCACGAAAAGTACTTATAAAGTAACAATTGTAATACTCATGGGGGAAAACTACGCATCTGATGTTGACTGTATTTGGGACTCCGATATACGAACTTGGTTAAAGATGTCCATAGTCTACTGGTACCAATTATCTTGCCAATATGCTTGCGTTTGAAAATTCAACTCTTAATTTTGTTTTCATTAATAAATTTAATTCATTAATTTATTTATTAATTTCAAATAATGGGTTATTTATTTTCCTGTATGGTACTCATAATTTAATTGATGCGTATAATTAGAATACGTTTGGTGCTAGATAGGTTTCGTAAACACTCGTTACGTTTCCTGTAAGATAGTTTAATAAAAATACATATATTGAAATAAAGGCGTGCTTCTGTAGCAAATAATATAAAAACCATACAAAGTAGGCGTTTTCTAAGCAGGTAGTCATGAGGGAGATTCAGAAGGCGTACAGATATTACAATAAACAACAATAGCTTGCCTGAATTGAAGTTTCTGAATAACTTTATTTACCCATAACTTGCAGCACTAAAACTGCTTACATGATTTTTCAGAAACCCGTGCAATGTAAATGTATAGTCGTATATAAACGACCATTTTTGTAATATACTAGATAGAGCTGTAGCTCGACCGGGGAAGTACCAACATCGCCTTAGTAATCAGCCAGAAATCAACTCTGTCTCTCGAGTGGAAAGTTGCGGTCGCCGGCTACACAGCACAGCGTCCATTTTAGTCCTTAGGAGTATCAATGCATCTACGTACGATTCAGATAGAAATCAGTCCTGTTTTTGAGGTTGTATGTGGATGTTCTTAGGCTTTAGACCGCTTAACATCAGATAGCCTGCTTTACAGAGATCTTTCGCTACTGGTGTAAGAACATTGTATATAGATTAGAATACATAGAATTATTTCACTCTACTAATCCATATAGCAACGCTTGTTTCGATTGAACAGATAACATTGATTCAACACTTTCCAAGATTAGCCTGTAATGACAGACAAATCGGCATTTTGCAACAGTGAAATAATAAGTTTACGAAAAGATTGTACTGGGTATCGTGTTTGTAAACTCTGATATCTTTGAATAATACTTTATAACTAAATAGATTAGAATTGTATGGGATTCTTGTTTTCAAAATCCGTCCCGCCTATGTAGCCTTTTAGTCCAGTCCAATTAAGTGACAGATCTCTTTTGATGACTTCTGTCCTTCTCAACTCTCAAAATGTTGTTCTTCAGACTCATATAATAAACGCTTAGGGTTCTGATTCCTCCTTTTCTTATGTTCAGGTCTAAAATACTTGTCGAGAAATTATCCCCTTCTTGTATGTCTGTGTACATGTAATTAGCGGTAACCCGCAAGTAGGATGTAACGTGATCTAAGCATATCTTAGCAATAAGGAGGGTGAAGCGTTCAGACTAATTACGATTATATGTACGTTTAGTTGTGAAGTCTCTTTATTTCGTAAATATAAAAGACTTGCTATGGTTTAAGGTTAGTTTGTCTTCAGTCTATTCTATAGAAATAATATAATTGTAACTGATCGCTCTGTACATGGAAGATATTTAAAAAAACTATTTTACGGACATTTATTAACGCAATAGAACTCAAAACAATAGTTGTTTGATTTTTTGTCTGTTTTTCTGTTTGTCTGTGCGTTTGTGTGCGCTAATCTCAGAAACGGCTTTAGCGATTTCGGTGTTGTCTTTAGCTAATGTGTTTGTATCATTTCAATTGGTTTTTACATACATAAAGAAGTTTAAAAGATGCGGGTGTGAGTCCATGAAAATTTTGCTGGAAAATCTATAAAAAGCCAAAAATTGAAGCCGCAAAAGGCAGCTAGCGTAAATATTCTACATGCAGCGAGTACAGTTTAGTAGATACAGCTAACATTGCCCGCAATAAGTACACGTATTATGCGTCGTCGCCGGGTCAGTTATTGACCGGCACATTACTAGGAGGGTACAGTACCCTTGCTATTTATCTATTAACCC
>DWON01008859.1:0-11815 GCA_018251015.1 Phocides pigmalion okeechobee | reverse complement strand
CTTTACGGCGGGTTATGAGGGTGGCGGTGGTGCCGCCCCGGGCGAGCTCTAACGGCTCTACCACCTTTAAAATTTTGTAAATTGCAGTGAATTCGTAGTCGGCGAGAGTGTTTATGGGACACCATGGTTGCTGTGAGTCACGGGAGGCAAACTTTGAATGGACTTGGAAATAAACGTATTAAAAAAACAGCTCCGTCACGTAGTCTGATTGACGTCACATTCGGCTTCGCTGTTTTATTGTGAGTGTATTATTTATTCCTACGTTATTATTCTTTATTTCTCATACTTAGCTTTAGTGAGTGTAAAAAGTGAGTTTAAATATATATCTACTATTTAGCAGCACCGAGTTTAAAAACCTGAAAATATTGGAAATATAACATTTTCAAAGGTTTTATATATTGTTAATTATCAGATGCGGCACACCCACTTCATTTACTTCAGATTCATCAGAGCAACGAATGTTAGTATGTGCTCGTTTGAAGAGTGTGTTAAGGTTTATGTCTTCTTACAATTAGCAACGTTATTCATGGAGTTGCATACAGAGATTCTTGGAGGGCAATGATCTATTCTGGACCGTACAACACGCCTTGTCATAGCTGTACTAAAACAAATTTTAATACAAAACAAGACTTGGAACTGTAAGTGCTCTCAATTTGAATTTCAGGAACTTGATTACAGAGTTTATCTGTTGCGATAAACCCAAGCAGAAGCTATTTCCTTCTAGTTTGCAAAGGACAGGTTAATTAAAATTAATCGAAAATCAGCCGATAAACTTAATTACTAGCAAGTTAAACGCGCTTTTACTAAGCCAATGTAGAGTGGGTTTATATATTACATTCGCTAACAATTAATACTCATTAAAACTAGATCTAACGAATTTATTTGCGACCTTAGATAGGACTTCAGTCCTGTTCGAGGCCGTGTCGTACATGGGGTACAACGACCATTGAACATACATTTACTGATGAAGCACGCTCTGTTGCTCCCCTATCAATATAAAAAAATAGCTAAGATATTGTATATACTGAAATTGTGAAAAGAATGTGAGGAGGTTATTATCGTGAGAAACGTGCTGTGTATATCAACGCAGCGCAGTGGCTTTTGCACGGCTTTCGGCCAAATCATATTTGGTCCAAATTAACTTAGTCATCAGGAATACCAATGCATCTGATCGATTTCTACCGGGAATCCGTATTCTACGTGGCATTGATAATAAGGTTCGCAAGATAGTATAAATTGTATGGTTAGGTAGTTAGGAGAGGTACATAGCTAAAACCAAGGTGTGAAGCATTCGGAAGGCATGGTTGCAGACGCACACGTCTTCGATCATCTTAATTTTTAGGGATTGAGCAACGCACTTGATGGACTTTAGGTGGAACTCTTCGTCTGTATTAAGATAGTTACAGATTCTTATTATTATATATCGATGGGCGGAAGTGGCAACTTAACATTAGATTAAAAACGATATACTTAATATATCTTATAAGTAATATAATAACTTTCTTCAATACAATTTAAGCTGAAAGATAAGGTCGTTCGTAATCTAGTTCCGCGTTTGTATTTAATGTTCGAATTTTCTGAGATGTAGCAGAAATAGTATCGACAAGGAGCTGTACAAAAGGTTTACAAAAGAAGATTTTCTTCGATGTTATCAATGCATTACCTTTGGGAGGTCTGATATGAACTAATCCCTTTCTTACCTAAGCTTTGCATAACAATTGTCTCAACCCTACGAATTGTGCCATGATGTGTACCCTGAAATAATTGAAAGTTCTAGAGATTAACGCGTTAAAATAACGGAGAAGGTTTTCAGCTTCTTTAATGCTAAGAATAGAGGATACGTAAAGTGATCCTTTTTTCATATTTCTTTTTGCCAGAACAAGCTTTATGTGATGCAAAAGCGTGAAGCACGGTTATCGCTTGTTTTGAGCTTTTGAAAGTTCAAAGTTGTAAGTCCCTGAAGGAACTTTTGGCTCCATTCAGGCGAGGACCGGCAGTCGAGTGGCGGCGGCCGGCGCGTGTGGCGCTCCGTGTCGTCTGTGCGTGTCAACATCGCGTAACGAAATTGTTTAAACATTCTTAAGTGAATTCATGGGATAATTATCACGTTATGGTGTTTAATAAAACGGAATGACGATTGGTAAGTATTCACATTGAAATTTTTGTTTTATATCAATTAAGGATTCCATTTAAAACTTGCGAATTTCTGTGTGATCGAGATCGGAATCCTACCAGCGTTGCGTAGGAGGTAAGCACTCGGATGAATCACAACTATTTCAGAAATAAGATATCGGGATGAAAAAAGTAATATAGGACTATTGACTAATATTTGAAATTGCAGCACCGAACCCGTGTTTCGAGTATGTATGTATTTGAGTGTTGGCTACTTCTCAACTTAATGCTCTTTTCTTTGCATAAAAACTTTTTATGACTCACGGCTAGGCACAGGTCTCGCTTCATTTTTATTATAGTTGAAGGAGGCCTGGATATTCCTCACCATACCCTGATGTTTGTTGGCGAAGATACAGAGTAGAGGCCGTCTATCGAATATTTACAGACCGTTCATAGGGTATCTTGACAGAATTTAGCAATTGCCTTTTATCAGCAACTTTGGCTGACTGTTTGTTATGTCCTTCGTAGCAGAGTCCTTGAAATTTATTCACTAGCGGTCATCCATACAACTTCTGACCACGCCTGATGTTGCCAATTCTTTTTGTATCGTTTATCACCCACGCAAGCCGGGGCTACCCACTCTTTAAATATTAACATCAAGGCAAATATTGTAATAACATCATCAATAAAAACTTTATTAGGGGCCTGTAAAGAATCCCATTAATGTCCAACCTTTAGGGAGCTGTATCTTTAGAGCCGCAATAGACGGTTGATTTTTTACAGAATGTATATCGTTACGTAAAATATACTAACCAATGAGAATATGATATCGAAAATATTAATTTAATGAGCCTCAGCTTACAAAAATCATGTCTTTTAAATGAATTTTTCGTTTTGTTTTTACAAATTCAATTTTTGTGTGGTTAGGTTAAATATATTAATATAATATGGTTGGTGGTATGATTTGACAAACGAGTTCATTTTGAAATTGGGCAGTTATTTATTAAGGCGAAAAATTGCTTGGGTGTGTTAGTTTATTATAAATCCAATTTTAATAGAAAACATAAATCATAGATGATTTTATCTTTCATGGTTGAGTGCGTAATGAGGCTCACGATTCCCAAACTTCTTCTTTGTAATGTCCCGATGTTTCGTCCGAGATAACAACAAACAGAAAACTTGTTTATTACTGTTTTAAGAGCCAATGTTTTTTTATAGTTCTGTACCTCGCGTATAAGATGGTAAGATGGTAGATTTATTTGATTAATGCCTGCCTTGTAGCGGCAGTATGGACCTGTTGTTGTCTGGCAAGCCATATACACGTCTCGGTCCACAGTAGTGTCATTGATAACGACTAAGTGATCGATTTCAAGTAGCATTCTTGTTCAATATGGACTTGATTACAAATTTTCATGGCTGCAATGACCTTAATCTTAAGAGCTCTGTGCTTTTATGCTACTTCTATAACATAAATAATAAATTGAATAGACTCGTAATACCAGTAGGTAAAACGTTTTATATGATTTATACTTTATGGCCTACGGAATACGGGGCAAAGGGCTACGTGCTGATTGGCTCAGACTAAAAACTGTGCAGTTCGCTCTCTACATTATGACACCACACTCATAATATTGAGACTCAAAGTGTACATATCATCAGCGAATCCAGCGGCGGAGGGTGTTGGGGATTGTAGATATCAGACATTTTTTTCATGACTTAAGAGCTATAAACGAGCTCGCAGTTCACACGATGGTAATCGGCTTCTAGCACATTAATGTTTGTTATAAACTTCAAATAGGGTAGAAACATACGACAATTTATCTCTCAAGCTTGCGGATAAGGGCCCGGGTGCATACGGTAGCAGAACAAAGGCAGGATGTGACCAACTTGTTGCAGTCATTTAACTCTGGGTGGATAGAAAGTGGAGCATCACCGGCAGCTCGTTATTGGTGTGGAATAATCTCGCCGGGACTTAATTAATTACTTGAGTGGCTCGCGTGATTAGCCGGCGCTTGATCGGGCGGCGAAGTGGTTCCAATATTAGGGCCGATTACTATGGTGCTAGTTTGCGTCAAGAATAAACAAATGCCATGTCACTTTTAAGATTCCTAATATAAAGGTTTAACTTGGTTTTTAAGCCTTCGATTTCTATCTATATGTTTTTAGGTCACTATGTCTGTCACACGATTCTATTTTAATAAAGTATAGTATTTTAGTAGAGTATTTTAATACTATTAGTACTAAAACTGTTATTTTTTACAGTTTGTTCGTTATTTTGGCATGCATTAGTTAAGACAAATCTTCCAAAAGTTATTAGGTTTCTGTAAGGCAGCCTATTCTTATGTGACCTTTGTATACTGTTTCTTTTGAACTGTGACTAGCCAAATAATTATATATATATATATTTAATATGATATAGCGATTATGATTATAGCGTAAAGTATAGAAGAAAATATTTAAACTAGTTCAAGTGTGAGACGAACTTATGCTGATCCTTAGGCGAATAAAATAATATACGTGTGATTCTGCAGTGCCATTAGTGCGCTCGTCGACTTGTAATTTATCTGCTTTACAGTACTTTACAGACAAGATTTTTAGTAGGTAAGAGAATTTTCTTCTTAAGTTTGACAACACCTGTAAATGAAAATGTAATCACAGGAATAATGCATGCATATACTCAATATGTACGGAAGTATGCACATAATTATCTGTACATCCAGAACTAAACGTATAATTATGTGTAGCATCCCCTCGTTCGAGACACATTTCAATTGCAGATGTGATGGTTCGTCTACTTCCATATAACTCTACTTTCATTAAATATATCGCAATGTATTCCTCTACATAGTTACGTTGTGGTACTATACAGAACCGATGTAAAAAACACCGAGTATCTCGGTATTTCATTTATTATTATTTGTAAGAACAATTTCACAAGCACTACTCCATAATATATGTAATAATAGATTCGATTCGGTGACGATTCATTATTTGCCCCAATTGGGCGAGAAGCCCGTCATGTAGGCAACTAAATGAACTCACAACGATTTATTCAATTTACTACATTCAAATATATAATTAGTTTAGTTCTGTTGAAGTTGTAGAAAACAAATAAATTTATGTTAATAAAATCAAGGTACAAAACATTCAGCGTAGAATATTTTATTTATACTATAACTAATTACAACTTAACTGTGTGTTTGTGTAAGTGTACGGCGTCTGTGAGTGTGTATGTGTTTGGTGTGGTTATGTGGTTAGTTAGTGTGTGTGAAGTATCAGCATTGTCGCTTTGAGCTGTTAGGTAAAAATACGTAGAGCTCAGAACAAAGACAATATATTGTCACTGGCGGTTATTTGGCCATTTGACCATTTGGCTAAATAGACCGTTTGGCTGAAATACAGGCTCTATTAAAATTAATCTCCGCGATCTCTGAAAAACAGCTTCAAAGCAAGTTAATTGTAAAACGAAACTCGTTGGGCCGCCGGAGAGCCATCTGTAATTAGCGTCGCCTCTAACGAACTCGGCGCTTCTCTGTTTCCATGATTAATTGTCAAACACTAAATTCAACTTTGCTTGTGTTAAGACTTTATTTTTGGATATAACTATGAATAAAGAACAATTATATAAAATGCGAGATAAATATGTTACTTAGCGGGGCACTACCGCTATTCAGGACTTACGTCTGCCTTGTACGGCGATGTTATGTTTAAAGGGTGTGTACTGCGTAGCTCCCTCCCAAGTTAGCAACAAAATGTAATACACTTCGTATTCCATTTAAAATTAGTGGAAAGCCGTGGCTTCGTCTGCATTGTATATTATATGAACTCCTCATTGTGTGCCCCACTTCTCTACTGTAAAGAAACAACTCTGAAGATGTGCTCAACAAGGGTGCTCTTGCTCATGAAAATCGGAGTTGCAAATTCAATTGGAAACGTCCATCATTTTATTTATACATTGCGTCACTCTAATGCGTCAGTGCGTAACAGTGATTATTTAACATAAACACTGTAAGTATGTTTATTATTAAATTTACAATATGGCGACTTGTATTTTTAAAAGCGACATTATTTGATTACATACATAAATATAATTATTATAGATTCTTAAAAATACTTCAGGCGTATTCCCGGGTATCGCGTCTATTACTATGAATTAATATGATATTAATATTCCAAGCATGTTACCGTATTCTTAAAATTCAGTGCTCGTATATTCGATATACGTGGTGGCTGCGATCTGATCACGGCCGCAGGTCGTCCCCTGGCTATTAGTCTTCCATAAATTGCGATTAACGTTTAAATAAAGCCATTAGAAAATTTGTCGGAACGATACGCTCGGGGATAACAGATTTATGAGCTTTTTAAAGCTTATTTATCTTTCGAAGACGTTTTAATTGCCTAACTTGGAATTATTATACAGTTTCTTCCGGTACAACTCCTTTGTTTGAACATCGAAGGAATTTGATTGTGCAATGACTTGTTAGTAAAGAGTCTAATACAGATTTTTATGAAAGTAGCAAACGAGCATGCGCTCAACCTCATGACAACTGGTCACTACTGCCCATGGACATTTGGAACTAACCTCATGTAGCAAAAGAGTCGCAGTTGAAGTCGACCACACAAGCGTTACTACTCCCGAGAACTTAAATAGTTGCCTCTAACAAAGTTCAAGAAGTGTCTATATATATAAATGGGCAATGTGATGTATACCGATCGAACTGTATAGTTTCTAGCGCTTTGTCTACCGTACAATGTATGGTATAGTTTAAGTCGGTTATGTTTAACAAAAAATAAAGGGTCCGTTTAATTCAGGGCGGCCTCGCGTGCTTCCAGCAATACTGGCTAGTTTATCGCCGCGACACGTGACCGCTTGCGAAATTAAAGCTCTTGTCTCACTGACGACGGAACGGCTACCAGGAAATAGTCGACGATTAATGCAGATTCTATTAAACGGTGATAGAAATCCTTCACTACGCCTGTGTGTACAGCTTTTTGTCTTACAACAGTTTTATAACGCTCTTATGTCCTGATTTAAGGATTAATAAAATAAGTTCGTTTATTTAAGGCGTTGCATCTTATTCTTTAGGAATGTACGGCTTCAGATTGGAGTTCTACCACGTCGAGTTAAAATTAAGTGGCTTGCATGCTCATTTGCTACGTCTATTACATAAAGTAGAACATATTCCTCATTCCTACTAAAAGTGTAAATGAATTGAGCTTCTACTCGAAATTCCAAGTATTTTTCAAAAACTATACAAAACTAGTTACGTCGTGAAACTATCGTTAACCCTCGCTTACTCGTCGGGGGTGGAAGAATGTCTCATACTTTTTCGTTATGAGCTACTTTGCATAAAATTCGATAAACCGCGAGCTATTTAGCGCGGCATTTTAGGGTTTTCTTGGGTCCCACTTTAACTTAACTTTTCATAAAACTTGGTTTTATTACTCTATACAATTAAGGAAAACCAATATTTATTTTTGTATGTTATACCAGTCAATAATATGGTATAGAGATGACGGCAATAATCTAATTATTCACAATAATTACTGACCTGTCTGTTTGCGGCTTTCTTTTCACTATAACTATTGTCAAAGATACAATCGACTAGCCTGATCAAGCTTCAGTCATTAAATTTCAGACGCCAGCTCTTAACTTAACAATGTTTTCTTATTATTAAGTAGCCGTTACTTAAATTGCCACTGGTTTAACTGACATTTTGGGATATGTATGTAAACTAAGATGAGGAAGGGGAATATAGCTACTCTTTGAATTTTTTCATAGTCTATCATGATAAGTGGGGTGGGCTAGGTCTACGGTGTCAACCTAGTTAAGGTAATGCGTAATAAGCAAGCGAAAATAGAGGTCCTTGAATTAAATCCTCGGCATTAGTAATTTAAGAGGCAATTATTTTAAAATTATTACAATACCGTGCTTAACAACACGCTCTTGAGGAATAATAACGTATTTAGATTACATTAGACTTGTTTTAGACGCTAGTGCGTTGCAGCGACCACCTACTTATCATAAGGCAGTCTGTATTACTTGTTTCCTTCTGTTCTAACATTAAAATTAGTAAATACAAAGGTGTATAAATACTTTACCTACGATTACTAGCCCATGGCCTGGTGTAATTAGACAGTCTTCCTCTGCGCCGGCGAACAAACAATACATAATAGTTTTACGCAGAGACGCGTGTAATCCGCGGCGGGAGGAGCCTAACACAATATTTATTCGGCGCCAGATTCGTACGGCGTGATGAGCAAATATTGGTACGAAAGGATATCTACAGATACTATGAGAGATACTTAAATAGAATAAATGCGACCGATTATATTCATGTTTATGTCATTTATAAAGTAATTAATTGTTACCTTAATAGCGGCTGAAAGCATGCCCGGGGACGTGTGCCTGAGGGTTAGAATTCACTTTCAATTCCATTCTGATTCTCTCACGTGTGGCCCGACTATGTACTGTAAAGTACTTTGTGTAATATGTTTTACTCGACTGCAGCGTAGTCAAGGAGGCGAAAAGTATGCGTATTTAGCGTTTGTCTCGTATATCCTTTTGAAACTCGTGAACGGATAAATCGAATTGGCCAGTCTTACAGAGCCAAACCATTTGCCAAAATGTATACTTTCCTCTAATACCTTTAAATACGTTTAAATTTTTTAGCTAGTTGGGTTTTTTGGTTATCGTTTAATGAATGTTGTTTATTATGGTGTTGTAAACAATGGAATATACCGGAGCCAATAAAAAACATTGTTTCATCAGCATTTTTGCATAATACAAAAAACAATTTTTAAAACTTTACTTATCTGGAATAATTTGCGTAATGAAATTATAACAATTCGTTCGACTTATAAAATTCACAATTTTATCCAAAATATATCCAAAATCATCCAAATTAGGAGTCTATTTCGTTACATTGTCTGAGGCTTGCATGCCGTTTATGTAACGCTGGTGTAGGGTTATAAAGTTTGCGCTGTTTGAATAGCAAATGGACCTCGCAATTGCTTACAAGTGACTGCGTAACAAAATTTCACAGTTCTCAGTGTTTAGAATAAAGAAATTACATTAATTTTGGGAGAGAATATTTGTGACTATAGCTATTGATATTGTTGTTGTATATTTGTAGTATTTTCTTATCCATCGACCTAGGATTTGAGTTCTGTCATACTCTTTTTTTAATTTGAAAGAGTAAGAAACGGGTATGCAGGCCAGGCCACCTGATGTAAAGTGGTCACTGCAGCTCATGGACAACCACGTCCAATGCATTCCTACTTTTGAGGACTAAGATGGTCACTTCAAATAATGTGTATCCGGCTTACTTGTAATTTAGCTATTTAGAAAAACTGGAGCTAATGGAATGCAATATTTTTCGTACTAATAAACGCCGTTAACAGAAAGTTGTTGCATAAACCAGCACAGCACTTATTGGGTAGCTTATGTGTGAAAGAAATATGACTGTTATAGTAATAATATTTAGAAAGTGAATATATACGCGAAAGGATGAAGAACATGGAGACATCGCTATTGGATGCGGCATACATCAAGACCGTTAGGTGCTTGTGTTTGATAAAAAATACGCAAAAAAAGCCTCGCGAAGGACGTTCCGCTAAATGTCATCGCGAGCGCCCTCTCTGGGGAAACGCCGTGAATTTTATACTTTCGTTCTTTGATAGCGTCTTAAAGAAAATTTTCTCCGCAAAGATTGTGAATAATAGTTATAACTTGTAATGGTCTGCGTTATTGTACTGCTTTAAAAGTGATCTGGTTTACTAAGTTGATGATATTAAACAAAATCTCGACAACAAATAACGAGTGACATTAAAACAATCTGCATCGACTGGATTCGTGGCGGTCCCCCACAGTTCGGTTTGCGCGATCTGCAAGCTTCCGTTTTAGATATTTCCTGAATGCTATGACATGTGTTTTTTAAAAAAAAAAAAACTGTGAAAGTGAAAACAGAGTTCTCGTCCAAAGCCACAGGTGACACCTACTGGAATTGCAACTGTCGGTAAGTTGTGGTGAGTGCTTTCTATCAGGTGGCGCGCTTTTCGTCAGGCTAAGTAATAAAAAATACAGTTATATTTTACGTTATATATGCCCTTTGACGTTGCACTACAGCATATGCACATGCGGGTATAGACGCGGGTGCGTAATGTGTCGCGGGTGAAGCAACGTAACGGTCTCATTTTTCATTAACGATTTGATTTTTAAAGATTTTACTTACCATAAAATTTCCATAACGGGCGTTTTATACGGAAATAGACAAAAGTAGCATTAGTTACTTGTTAACACTCGCTACTTAGGTCTCGTAGAAGTTGGTTAAGTTGTTTCGAATAACGCCCACAACAAACAAATAAACAAACAAAACAAAGATAAAAACGTGCGTTTTTGTCTTTTGTACTGTATATCATTTCAGAAGCACTCATTAATAAGCAAATAAATATTTATTACAAACCGACTCTTCGTTTATACTATGTATAGATATATCGATATATCGATTACATATTTAGCCGTGTTAATATTAAACTTTTTTTTATAATGAAAGAGTAAGAAACGGGCATGCAGGCCGCCTGATGTTAAGTGTTCAGTGCAGCCCATGGACAACCACGTCCAATCTCAAATAGAACAGAAAGTCTATTTAAGGATGGACGCGGATGCGTTTCTACTCTTGAGGACTAAGTTGGTCGCCTCCAATAATGTGTATCCGACAACCACACCTCCCCAACCGAAACACAATACATGAAGAACACGTTACTTTACGGCGGGGTATTAGGGGGGGGGTGGTGCCGCCCCCGGGGGGGTCTAACGGCTCTACCACCCTTTAACAATAATTGAAACTAGAAGTTGTCTTGAACATATCTAAGTTACATGTCGTCGTTTTTTATAGTTCATAATCGTAGCAATAAACCTACATCCTTCCTGGATCAAAGTTAATTCCTAGCATGTATGTGTACAGTGGCCGGTACGCAGGCACATTAAGCGCCCGTGTCCCATTTAACAAGCAATGTACGGCGTTCGAACGGGAAATGGGGCGTGGAGAATATATTAGGTACCTACACTTCCTACACGTATTCGAAATCTTTTGTAGGTCAATTTGTTTTCACCGCAAAGCAAAAATAAAACATTTCGTATGACGATTAAATATTTTTCTGTTTACTGCGGGATTCGGTTATGGCTTTATTGAAAAACAGGCGAAGGGTGGAGAAAATACCTGTTGTTGTTTCGTATTAGTAAACTCTTCTTATCTTCTTCCTAGACTAGTTGTTACAGTGTTGATTTTTTATACAATTGAAGTAGCGAACGAACATGCACTCTGCTCGATGTTGTGTGGTCACTGCGGACAAATGGCATATGTAACCAACTTTATACAAAATAGGAATCCGATCTGAGGTCGATAACAGGTGATAAGATGAGTACATAAGATTTAGTTGAAAGCGAGCCGGCTGTCTCATGTTTCACATACAAAAATATGTTGTGGACTTCCTCTGTCAAACCGATTCTAACAATTACCCCCAATTGGTATTACTAATGTCATCTGTAGTAGAAAATCGATCAACATTAAGATTGAATTGTTAATATATCTCAATAGGTATGTGATACCCAGCTTTAGAAAGGTTTAGAAAGGTTGTGTCTTTAGGACTAAAGACACAATCCCATATCAGTGCCCAGGGGTATATAAGGTTGACTGTAGCT
>DWON01008858.1:0-11816 GCA_018251015.1 Phocides pigmalion okeechobee | reverse complement strand
CGAGGGAGCGTCGATGACAAAATACAAATTTTATTTTATTAAATTCAAAAAAGCCTTCAATGATTGATAGGAGCGCGCCCTCGACGGGGCGCCGTAACTGCATAACTCTTGCTACTCAATAAAATGGATCATTGATTCCGGACCTGTCACGTGACGGGTGAACTCGAACAGAAATATTTGTGTCAATATCCCGTTGTTACAATTTCGCAATATCACTTCGATTTAGCGTTAGAACTCTTACAATTTTAAAAGATTTATACCATCGTAGAAGATTTTTATCGCTCTCGTAGTAGTTTTAATTTATTTTGCTTTAAAATTGCGGTAAGGAGTCACTAGGTTTTGGATTCAAACGTGTTTCAGACATACCAATTGGAGGTGTTAAAACTAAGTTCTAGGTAAAACTAAGTCTATAATGTCGTCTGACAAGATTGAGATTAACCCATTGATGTCCGATTGGTTTCCCTTTAGCATGAGAACTGTTATCCTACAGACCACTTTGTTGATGAAGTGCAGATCGGTAAAGTTCACATCTCTTGAAAGTTTTCATGGAGAACTATCTGGTAAACAGATTCGTCATGATAATTTCGTTCAGCTTTGAAGGAAGTGATAATTAATTTGAAATAAGTACAACACTACAAAAAATTTGAGATTTGAATGACGGAACCCTCTGACGATAAGCTAAAATGTTACTACTGTTATTAAAATATTACTATCACTGCTATACGGTTTGGTGATGATATATTTATATGCATTTAAATAACAATAGTACTATCCTAACAATCGGTGGGCGTTTATTTGCTTGAATAAAATACCTACAAAGGACGGTTAGGTATTAGATTATGGAAATAATAATAGTTAATAGGTAAACTTGGTTTAACTATTAACTATTAATTTATACATTATAATAATTTATGTAATTTCCATATGTTGGGATTCCTAGTAGTTTTTATACCTGAGGTACTTCCCTACAATAATTATTATGATTATTTCCATTGTTTTTATCAAGTTCTTGAGTAATTTACACGTTGCTGTGTAAAATGGTTAAGTAATTTTCAATATGAATAACAATGACAACAAAACTGGAATAAGGGCGAAGGGAACATGAAATGTGGGCCAAGTGACCACGGAAAGATATATTGTTAGCAAATTTCACTTGTTACAGTAATTACCATGTAATTGGGCATTGCAAATGTTGAAAATAATGTAGATGCAGTTTTATTTAACACATTTCAATCCTAACGATTTTTCTTTAATTAACTTTGTTCTCGTGAACTAATAATTTAGTAAGATATCGGAACAAATTTTATCTATTATCTAAAAATTTTATCTAGGTAAAAGAGTGTCTCCGCCAACGCAGTTTAGCCGTAAACACGAGCCATTCAACTGCGTCGGAATATCGGGAATCGTGAATACCCATTACATAGTAAAATGTAGAAATTCCTTCATGGTATTAGTAAACCTTATATAATATGTGTTAGGGTTATATCATACTTGAATAACTAACTTAAATAGATAACTTTATGGCAGGTGGACACTGCTTATTTGCGTAACTTAAGTAGACAACTTTACACTAGGTGGAATATGTTTATTTGCATTTCCTATTATCTACAAAATGATAACATATTTATTGGTTTCAGGAACATTTTAAAATAAATTTATATTATTTCCATGTGGTGGGGAACAAAAGCAAAACATAAATCATTTATTTTGACTTGTTTAACGTTCTCTAATATCGTGTTTACTATTGAAGGGAACTTACGATATTTGCGTACACAGCTCCGAGGCTTGAGTACATCATCAACTATGGACAAAGTAAATCAACGTCAGATGCGGTCGGGTGTCAGATGGAAGGCCTGGGAAGTATTATCGTTGCCCTCATAATCTGCCATAAAGCAACACTTGTGTTGCAGTTGGAGAGGTTCAGTTACCGGCTATACTTTTAAACGCATCTATACTTTTAAAAGATCGAATGTGGATATCTATGGGCTGTAGTGACTACTTACATAAGGTGGCTCGCATTTTCGTTTGCTACTGTTCTTACATAACAATATTTCTTTAAGTGATTTGAATGGCAAAGGAGCTTGCAAATCATGTGATGTTAAGTAGTCGAAGCCACACACTGCAAACACACACACACACACACACACACACACACACTGAGGATTATGATGGTCGCCTCGTTTCAAAGTGTAGCTGGCAGCCGCACCTTTCCAAAACACAAATAATGCTCTACGACGGATTATGAAGGCGGCTGTGGTACATCCCCATCAAACTGAGTTGTCCCACTATTGAATATAACAGATAGAAAAACACATATATATAGTTTTCTCAATAACTGGCACAAGTGGAGCATACCTCGACCCCCACCTCAGGGCAGTCTGGGGCTGTTTTACGTAGTTAATTTAAAATCCTCATTCGTATAAATAAGGAGGGTAGCGCTTGCGTTTTATTGCTTACAACGTGCGAATGCAATGTTCACGACGCTCCTTTGCGGTTGCGGACGTATTTTAATATCGTTAATTAGGTGTTGCTACCGTTTACGGCACTTTGTAACACACTTTACGTTTACATTTTTAGCCATTACGGCCCGGGAGTGTGGTAAATGATTTGTGATACAATTAATTTTATTTTATGACCAATATTATAAGTTACAAACTCAATTCATATATTGTGTATCACATAATATCTCGTTTAAAATCCAATACTATATTTGTTGTTACTAGAATTAGAAATAATTTTAAATAATAAATCTGTAAATTAATTCGTAAATTCTTATAAGAAATGAAGTCTTTAACCGTGTAACAATATACAGTTTAGTTTTGAAACGAATTCTATCACCGAGCACCTATGAAATTTATTTATTTCTACAATAATATTCCGTTGGTTAAGAACATATAGTAATAAACTTTGATCATTGATTATCACTATATGTAACATAATGTAACCGAATTTACATTAGGAGTTCTTAGTGAAGTTGGTTACAAATGTATTGTTCCTGCTAAGGGCGTAGGTTGTGGCGTCCTTACTTATAAGTAAACTGGTAAAACCCTTCCATCGAAATGCAAGACTTGGTTCACGCTAGAAATAATTAAGGAAGAACTCACCAGTCATACCAAACAGATTCTATCTTAAAATGTGTATAATCTGAGACTTTTGAATCAATTATAGTTAGAGTTTGTGGTTGAAACATACAGAATCAATCATTTTACATATATGTGTAATGTATTGATTTTGAAACACCAATGTTAGTTTGTCTTATTAGAATTTGCATATCACTTGGCACTCCTCGGAACAAACAGAAAAATCGAAGACGTAGTGTCAAACAAAGGCGCGCTACGAAATGGAGCGAAACTTTCTTACTAATTAATTTAATCCCTTTGAGCCCTCCCCATTAGCCTAATTGAACTGCGGTGTACATGTCAATTCTTTGGTTTTACTCTACATCGGATTCAAATAAATTTGAATCTTATTTAGATCACGCAAAGGATCAAATCAGAATGGTTTCCTCCTTCTAAAGTTTCATCGATGTTAATGATATAAGGGACATACTTTGTTCCGTTTTGCATAAGTGTTACCGTGGAAGAGAATCTACTCAGATCATGAGGTTTACGAATTGCAATTCCAATTCAACACTACAAAAGTAGAATAAAAAGAAATGGAATAGAATTTGTAAGAAGATTGTTATAGGTAGATTTTTTTATTACTCTTACAAATTATTGCCAAAAATTGAGTGTCAAACTGAATTGACTCTGTTTAAAAAAAATCGTGTTTTCGGGAACCTTTTAAAATTACAAGTACGGTGAAAACATTTAAAATGAATTGGTTGAAGATGCAAAAGCGCTTATAAACGCAGTTATAAAAATGTTTTCAATAATAACGTTCTCCTGAAGGTTTAAATAAGAGGATGATTCAGAACTATGATATATATTTTTTTATTTACAATTTATCCATATGCAATGGAACTTTGTTCATTTACCGAATAAAATAAATTACACCATGAACTCTACATACAGACATTACGTATCATTAAAGAATCAGTGTACGTAAACTGTAGATTATCCAAATTATACGTTATCAAAGAAAAGAAAACAAATTCAACCAATTGGTACAAAATATCTACTGAGTATAGTTTTTTTTTTATTGTGAAAGGGTAAGAAACGGGCATGCAGGCCACCTGATGGTAAGTGGTCACTGCAGCCCATGGACAACCACGTCCAAACTCAAATAGAACATAGGTTCTATTTAAGGATGGACGCGGATGCGTTCCTGCTCTTGAGGACTAAGATGGTCGCCCCCAATAATGTGTATCCGGCAAGCACACCTCCCCAATCGAAATATAATACATGAAGAACATGTTGCTTTACGGCGGGTTATGAGAGTGGCGGTGGTACCGTCCCGGGCGAGCTCGGACGGCTCTACCACCTATAGTTTGTCATCATTACATGTTTATACGTACCCGATAAAGAGTACGATCAAGCAACTTATCTTTTAATAAGTTGTCACAACTACACGTGACATTAAATACGATGAGATTCACATTTAAATGCAATCATATGTATGTAACTAGTCCTGAAGACTAACCTAATAGGTTAATCGAGGGGGTATCTACCACTGCCCTCATAACCCGTCATGAAGATATTCTTGTGTTTCAGCTGGGAGGTGAGCTTGCCGGGGACCTTTACAGGCGAGGCGACTATTGCATCCCCCAGGAGTAACAATGAATATAAAAATATTTTGTTTAAAGGTGGCTGCAATGATGACATCAGGTGGCTTGCGTGATTATTTATTAGATACTCTTTTAAAATAAAAATATGACTGTTTGACCAGACGCTGCTTTAAAGGTAGGAGAACTATAGTTCAACCAGCGAGGTACCACCGCCGCCCTCATAATCCGCCGCAAGGCATTACTTATATTTCAGTTGGAGGGGTAAGCTTGCCGGCTACACTTTGAAGCGAGGCGACCATTTTAGTCCCCAGGAGTAGCACTGTATCTACGTAAGAGCTCAGATAGGATTTCAGTCGTGTTTGTGGTTGTACGTGCATGTCTATGGGCTGTGATTACTTAACGTCAGGTGGTTTACTTGCTCGTTTGTTAATCTTCTCACATAAAAACACCCTTTAGCTTAGTTAATCAAATATAGAGTAGAAAATTCTGTTTTTACTAATTTAATTTTTACAGCTTCTCACAGTGGTTTATGTGTTCACATCAACATAAAGTACTACACATCATCGCGGGGCGAAAAATCGTTATCAATATTTTTTGTTTCAAGAGCGGCAGAGAAAAGAGTGAGCATGACAAAGTTCCGTGAAATGGGGTAAAACTAATTCCGGCGTGGACAGTGCCATGTGTGACTTTGGGTTCGATTCCCGAGGGGGTCACCGGCGCGGTACTAATGTCACGCCTATTATTCGCCAATATATCTTCTCTTGACGTCAATATTTTTATTTCTGTGGATTTCAGTCCATTTGGGAGTTCATTATGACCCTTTAATCTAAATTGATGTTTCATGATATTTCATTCTTTTCATTAAATCTATTAATAAAAGTAAAAAATCTAGATATATTTATGTGTTCTGCTGTGGAAATTAGTAATAATAATATGTATATTACAAAATAAATGGAGATTTTTAAAGTTAATAATATGTTGTTGTAGCTCAGTAAATCATAAGTAATTCACTACGCTGTTAGAGGAATATGTACATATTTGGAAAATTGATAGCTGCGACTCTTCGCTCTCGGTTTTACAGCTATAATGCATGTGCGGACACCTCCTCTTTATGAGTAAAATTATTATCTCGTCTTTCCGACTCGCGGGCATACCGGGCCATGCATCACTCGGTACGCCGGGAGGGCGAGCTAGACAATCTTATAAAGTACACTGACTATCACCCGTCAGATCCCTCACGGGCCGGTCATCCTTTATTCAAATAAACCCTATTTTTATGGAAAACCTGCCCTTTCCGCATCAATATCAATTTCCCAGCGATTGTTGCAGAAATAAAGGGATGACCCTTCAGGGAACGCCAGCCTTAAGAGGCTATCCGCTTAACTATATTAGAGGACCTTTTCGTAACATCATTCTATATTTTGGATAAGAAGTTTCGATGCTGAACGGGTTTATTAGAAACATGTTATTAGTTATTCGTTTCGCTACACTTCAATTAAAGGTTTTTTACCGTACCATATGGTAATTTTGGGGTCAAGCTAAGTTAGGTATTACACATCCAAATAATATACTCTTAAACGCAACATCGGTCATTTAAAAATAATATATGTAACGAGAAAATGGCTGCGACTTGCGAGAATCGGCTTCCATTTTATATGGAACGACTGGTTCCACACTATGATTATGGACGATTACGCCGTCACCGATTCTGTATTCGGTCCCCACTTAATATAATAAGCCTCGCTGAATCCAGGATCGAAATCGATGCTATTACATGTCTTGTTCCATTTATAATCAGTACATTACGTCGTCTGGAGGCTCGGACCCGTTGTACCGCCTTGGGGCGGCCGTAATCGGTCAATTATCTATAATTTTCTACCATCAGTCTTTACCCGAAGCTGGCTAGATTCCTCCAGCCCTAGTGGTAATGCTTTGACCGGTTATCGATCTAATTGAAAATATTCAAGTTCTGGAAGATGCTTTATTCATGCATGTACATACGAAGCTTACTTAATCTCGCCCAAGGGTCCTGTGCAATTCCTGCCTGTAAGACTTGGTCCTTTGTTTCAAGTCTTATTTTAAAATAAAGTAAACATTTTCTGCAAACTACATTTATTATTCATTAAACATTATTCATACCGTAACCATCAAATAACAATTTGCAGTCAATTTTCTCATCGTTAATGTAACTGATTTAAAGATACATATAGGCAAGTATGTTGCTTTAAAAATTACTACACGGGAATTTTAGCTTTATATGTTCTCAGTGTGATCAAGATGAACCGCTAGTGCGTTTCAATCAAAACATATATTATAGAAATATTTAAAAACAGGAACAAGTTGAAATTGAACCCAAGATGTGGCGAGCTCTCGATCCGCCCCCAGCGGCTGCATGCGCTTGAGCCTTTTTTTCTTTTTTTATAACCTTTTGTGTAATAAACTTTTTCCTATTGGTCCTACGAAAATTATTAACTTTTTTTTGTAAGTTGAATAAAATTTATAGCAGGTGGAAGGTACATCGATTATAGGTTATCGATTCAAATGGAAAATCTATAAATGTGATTGGTCGATAGGAGCCCAATCAGATAGTCGTGTTGGTTTTGTGTTATTGTAGAGCGGTCACGATAGTTGGTTTTACGAAAGCACCTAAAGTGAAATAATAGGTAGTTCGTGTAAAAACTTATTTATCGCTGAATTGTATTTTTTAGGGCTGAGTAAATTCGGTTGTATTTCGAAACGCGATCTCGCGTGACTGGTGGGCGGGGCGTGCGTTTACAATTAAAATATTGTGTTCGGTGCTCCAAGCGGGCTATGACCGAGTAGGTACGACTTTCGATCTAATTCTTGCCTTTCTCAATTTTTTATGTTATAAAATAGGAAACAAGTTTGCATGTTAGTCCATGGAAATCTACATCCAACCTGCAAAACTATAGGTAGACTTTCTATCTAATGTCGTACGTAAATTTGTGGTTTTTCTTGAGGATTAAAATGATCTCCCATCTCTTCAACTGAAACAAGAATTGCTTCACAGCAGATTATGAGTGTGGATATGGAATCTCCCCTATCGAACTGTAATTCTTTTACCACTGTCCCATTTATATCTATAATTGTGTTGTCGTTATCCTAAGTATTGCTTGTGTACTTAGGCTTTCTACAAAACGACATTTCTGACATTGGGTTTGAAAATTACGTTGACGTGTATAAAGTATTCTAGGTAAATGCTCATAAACTTAATGGTATTTTAAAAATGTTGCTTTTGATCATATTTTATATTAAGACGCCATAGATAGTGGGAGAACTGAAGACATAATATTAAATTATATATCAATTTTAAAGGTGGGAGAACTATAGTTTGACCGGGGAGGTACCACCGCCGCCCTCATAATTCGCCGTAAAGCATTATTTTGTTTTGTTGCCGAGATGCGGTTGCCAGCTACACTTTGAAGCAGTGCATTTTAGTCCTCAGGAGTAGCAACGTTCTACGTTTGAGCTCAGATACATTTTCAGTCGTGTTTGTGGATGTCTATGGGCTGCGACTACTTGACATCAGGTGGTTTGAATGCTCGTTTACTACTCTTCTCACATAAAAAAAATCAGAATAATATTTTCATGTAACAGAAACAGACGTTGGGGTGCTCATTGATTGACCGTCTTGGCAGAAACTCGTTTCATAATATTATTTCACAATAACTGTAACAACTGGGGCCGATTGCTGTGTACTACAAATATGGAAGCGTGATGAAATTGAGCCATCAGCGGGCATCCATCCAACTTTAAACGTTACTGACGTCCTTCTGTGCCCACTGGCTGTGTACCTACTTTTGTGCCTACTTCTTCGGTTTCGTTTGAAGAATGTACCTAAGGTTACAATAGAATTATTTCACTAAGTATTCCAACTAAGTTCTCATGTCTATTAACTCATCTGTGATAAAATTCTTATAGGACTGTATATTCTATTTGGAGTCAGTTACAGAATAATACTTGTTCATAGACGGCTATGACTATTTTGTATACGACTGTGTATAGAATGTCTGATTGATACTTTTATGAAAAAAATTATAAAATTCTAAAACGTAGGTCATTGTCCAGTCAGGAGAAACTAGCCTATCTTACTCTGCGATGTAGACCGCCTAGTTATCCTATCTCTGTGATGCTGTAAAAATCATTTTGTACTGGCAGTAAGGTTAAAGATATATATTATACCTGTACTTGTTTGTTTCTGATTTGTTAGATATACCTGAAAACTATCGTCAATCAGCCTTTACGCATCCACTGCTGAACATAGGCCTCCCCAGATGCCGCCACTCTGACCAATTCTGTGGCCTCTGCATCCAGCGGTTACCCGTTATTCTTGTCAAGTCGTCGGCCTACCTGATTAGGGGACGCCCTGCGCTCCTTTTGCCTAGACGTGGTTGCCTTTCAAGGATCTTTCTACAACTAAACTATATTACATAAACAATATGAATCAGTGAATAGTTTTTATTATTTTAATACGTATCTCTTCACACCTTATATCCGCGTTCAAAAATGTCGGTTCACTCTCATCAAAGGCTGCAGTTAGTTAATTTGGTTAGAAACAAATTAATGACCACATTAGTACACGTCGACCAGTAAATGGCGTTCGTGACAAAATATTGACACGTCCGACGCTCAGTCGGTCTGTCTGTCAGCTGGTAAAAAGATGGATTAAATGAATTATAATAAAATGAAAACGTGAACTGCCAAATAACGCATTTGTCTACCGACCGAAACTAACTCGTTTAACGCGGTATGGAAAAAATGGGGTCCTACACGCTTCAATCCACTCCACGAAACCTTCACTTGTACGGTCAAAGACGTTCACATTAAATGTATTCATGCAATGGTTACATGTCGGCAAGGTCCAACCACATTAAATGCGGAACCCAGGTAACCACAAAATATTGTTTTATCTAAAATATTATTCGTGGTACAAAATAATTTGTTACGACTTGATACGAACGTACATAATTCATTTATTTCAAAGACCGTAAATGGCGTTGAAAATAATTTTATGTGAAACTTTTTAGCTTTGTACGTAACAACGAAAGTAGGCCAGAACGTACCTACCTGCGGATTATGTAACAACTAGATATGTACATAGATAGCCAACACTTAAATTAACAAAGGTTTGATTTCAATGTTAAAATGAATTAATTGTTACATTTTTTCAATCCTGCTATTAATTGCGCTCGATTATATTATATATATATTTATAATTTTGAGATTTAAATTTGGTAATTTCTTTATTTAATTTTATCATCAGTTTGGTATCAGTAATCACGGACAAATCTATGATATGACAAATTATATTATAGAATTTTATAAATTTCATGTTTGATTCAAAATAACCGAAACGCCATTAAGAAAAACAAGAAATAGACACAACGGTGACGTGGAAACTTTTAATCTCAAAATTGTAATTAGTCCAATCTATAAAGCTCAATACTTTTTGCAATGATAAAAAATGGCAGGTGATTATAGTTTACACCTGACTTATGAACATGACTAATTAGTACTGTTTATTTGTACGTTGGTATAAGATTTTAAAATAAGTTTCTTTGGTAAATTTTCCTTTAACTATACCACTTTATTATTAATGTTTATCATTTTTGTTGTGATAGAAAAACTGTCGGCTTCTGACGGCTAAGAATAGCAGAATACGAATGATGTGTTTCAAGAGATACTCTTCGTCCAGGTGGGGCTCTCGGGGAGAATAACCGTTAATTACACTAGTATTATTTTACAGTGGCATAATATAATGAATAAGTAAAATCACAACACATCAAGAATATTGCTCAATAACCAGGGTTGGTTATTGACCAATATTTTTTTGACCTTTTTAAGTTTTGACTATGGGCGACTGTCAGTTTACTAAAACGTAGTTATTACCTTAATGGTTAGATGAAGCCAGCCCTGGAAGTTCTTGTTATCCTACCCTGTGATGCTGTAAGAGATTGCTACGGTATTATTAATTGGATTCTAAAAAATATAATATACACCGTCAGGTTACTTGTCTTTTTTTATGTGCCGAGTAGCAAATGAGCATGCAAACCACCTGAATTTAGGTAGTCCCAGCCTAGACAAACAGACATTCACGTACAACCACAAACACGACTGAAACCCTATCTGAGCTCGAACGTAGATACGTTGATACTCTTAAGAACTAAAATGGTCGCCTTGCTTCAAAGTGTAGCCGGCAACCGCACCTCTCCAACCGAAACACAAGTATGTAATGTTTTACGGCGGATTATGAGAGCGGCGATGCTGGACCCCCGGTTGAGCTATACTTCTCCCTCCTTTAAAAGTTCTTTAATCGGTTTCTTATCTGTCAGAAATATATTTTTATGAAGTTTTTTGGAATGTGAATTAATCACTCGGCAGTGATTAATTCACATTCCAAAAAGCTTCATTATGACACATTATACGTGTAGTGAGATAGTGCATGAAAAATATTATGACTGTAGAAATGGAAATGATTTGGAAAGTTTCAGACAATCCGAAAGACAGATAAAGACATATCGGGCATCAAAAATCTATATCTGGTACATATAGTAAAAGTTACAGACAGACGCTTGAACTTTATATATTTGTATAAATTCTACGTAAAGTTGGTGGAAATATTTTATTACCACATGCATAAAAGAACGTTATCTAATCGTCACGGTCGCCGTGATTTCGTTCCTCACCTGTACATAATTCGAGGCAACGGTTTTTATCGGATTTCACGGTACGTTTTCTCCACATCAACTCTACGTCTACAGAATGTCGTGGGTTAAGTTGCCAGGTATTTCCATTTATGCATGATGACAAGTTCCTGGTTCTCGGCGGGATATTATATGTATTAGACATTCTATTTTTTTTATTGAACAATATAAAATTTAACTTTATATATTCTAACATGCAATAAGGTTGGGGTTAACTACTCTTAAATTACATAAATTATTACTAATTTTGTTCAGGCACTTTATTGAATTTTGTGTATTCTTTTTGTCTTTTATATATTTTATTATAGTAGTTTTTTTATTGTGAAAGAATAAGAAACGGGCATGCAGGCCACCTGATGTAAAGTGGTCACTGCAGCCCATGGACTACCACGTCCAATCTCAAATAGAACACAAGTTCTATTTAA
>DWON01008857.1:0-11816 GCA_018251015.1 Phocides pigmalion okeechobee | reverse complement strand
AACAGCGACTTAAATATGTGTTTAAACTAAAATTGATTACATAACAAGTTCAAAAGTAAAAAAAAAAATTTATAAAATACAATATTTCGTTAAGTAAGAGTTATTAGTCATCATCTTCTTCTATCTCAAGTCAACGGCACACATTCACACGATTAGCTTTACATAGCTTTGTCGCCTGTTAGCAATCCTGGGAAACTTTGCTTGATTTCCGACTGCTATATATCGAATATGGTGTACAGAGAGGCATTAATATAAATGAAATAGCGAAACATAAAATAGGAATTACTATTAGTTATAGCCGCAGCCCTCCGCTTTCCGTCCGTCCGCCGTGACGCGGCTCTTGTCTTTCTGTGGGGGAGGTTTCTTCAAGACGAGGTGACCATTTCATTCCTGAGGATTAGCAGCACATCTACGTACGAGCTCATTTCGGTCCCGTATACCGTTGTATGTGACTGTAAATATGGCTGTGTAAAGGGCTGCGGCAACTACTTAATATCAGATGACATGCATGCTTTTTTATCTCTTCACACATAAAAACATTTAAACTTTAAAGTGTATATAAATATCGTAATTAAAGTATTTGACTTAGAATTGGAGCTATCTAATTTGAGGTTTAACTTCGGATTAGACACCCAAGTCTAACAAGTTTTTTGTGAAAAGACACTCCGTATTCCATCTGTAATTCCGTCCGTACTCCGTGTGTGTAATCTGTATTGAAACCCGTACACGGTGCCTTAGCACGAGACGCAGAACAACACCGGCGCCTAACAATGGGGCTTCAGACGCGTGATTACGTGGAATTGAAGAGGTCTCACAAAGACGTGCTGAAATAGAAACAGACAATACGTATTACCTACGTAGTAGCTTCCGAGTGTTATTGGTCTTTTAGGGTTCCACAGTCAACTACTTATATGTTAGCAAAGTAGCAAAGAAGCGTGCAGGACATCCCATGATAAATGGTCTCTGCAGCCCATGCACACGTCCAATCTCACACAGGCCTAAACTCCTGTCTGACGTTGATCATAGATACATTGCTACTCCTAACGACTGAGATGGTCACTTCATAGGCGGCAGCTACATCTCTCCAACTGAAATACAAGAGATGCTTTATGGCGGATTATAAGAGCGGCAGTGGTACCTCCCGAAACTTCCGAGTGATCATAGTTTTTACGTTTCTACAATCACATTACCGTACAAACTTCTTAGACAAACAGACAAAACCTGTAACAAATATTGTTTAGGTTTCATTGCGTTAATATAAGCCTAATAATGTTTTTTCTCATTTATATCTCTTGTATATATGTATACAGCGATGAGTATGTATTGTTTGTGTAAAATAGAAAATAGATATTGGATGTGAGCAACAATCAAAATAAACACTTACAATAACCGGCTTTGTAAGCAATATTAAGTTTACAGTGATCAGTTTAAACAGTTCTGTAAATTTCTATTTTGCAGTAGATGTCACAGGCTAACCGTAAAAGTCTAAACATGCAGATTTTTATATTCAGTAACAAATTTCTTATACACACATATCTTGAAAAATAAAAAATACGCGCCAGGGTTTCGAACCCGGACCTACGTCAGAGCCCGTAACTTTACTGCTAAGCTATCACTGGTACATGTGTTTACTTCATATTGTTCGTATGTTTCTGCTAATTTATCGTTAACAGACGTGAGAGGAAAATAGCGCTGTAACAGGATCATTTCATTTCCATACAAAAATGTTTATCGCAGACCCCGCTATGCAATTCGGATTAGATCCACACAATTTGACGTTCAAAATGGAGGAATCTCCTTCTGATTGCAAATTGGATAATTGGGCCTCTTGCTGCCTTGAATCTTAATTGGGAAGACGATGCCTCGTATTTTCGGTACTTGTCTCATTGATGGCGTGGTGAAGAATTGATGGTAGAAAGTATTGTGGCGTGCATAGATGATAGTGTAATAATAAACACTCATCGCCGTAACACTATGTAATTTATTTTTATGTGAACAGAGTAGCGAAAAGAGTTTGAATGCTATGAAGTCATATGTGAGTTGGTCCATAGATGTGTTGTTACTCCAAAGTTTAAGATCGTCTAAGTGCAACCGAAACACCAGAGTTGAATCGCGGCGGATTATTTAGACGACGGTGGTACATCACCGTTGGAACTATTGTTCCACCTGTCATATGTATATGCACTGGAAAACATTATTGTCTGTCCGGGACAGCGGTGTATAAACATAGTCGTGTGCAGGTCGCGGCGTGCGGCGAGTTGCCTGGCAGTTGGCAGGCTCGCTTTGCGGCGACAGCTGCTCGCTTCACTTTCCACTTTATGTTGTTTAAAAACCACTTTTATACAGTTTGGCTTCGGGAATAAAGTCGAGAACAGATGTGCACTTTGTTTTTGTTCAGTGGTCACTGCAGCTTAAGAATATATTTTGACTTTGTGAAGCTTTTTATTAAATAAAATGTCAGGAATAAGCCAGCCGTTACCGACAGCCATTGAAAATTGGAAAAGTCTTAATTTATTATTACAATAATGACATTATTGCCGATTATAACCTACTCTATCGTACTCAATGAAAAACATAATCCTACTAATATTATAAATCCGAAAGTGTATGTTTGTATTTATGTTCTGTTTTCACGTCAAAACGGCGGAACCGATATTTTTAAGTTAACGCGCCAGCGTTGCGAAAAGCGGCACTAAACTGGAGCTATATTCTCTAGACTGAATATGCGCTGATAATTCACTGAAATATTGTATTCTTAGCATCTGTGTTGATACACGTTTGCGCCTTGTACACACCTGTAGTGTACGTACAAATCTGTATGAATGACAGGCGAACACAAGTGCTGTATGTAATGAATTTGTACGACCACGACAGGTGTGTACGAGGCGCAAGCGCATCGCGACAAGTAACACACAGCAGTGTTGTACCCCGCAGAGAAAGTGTTAAATAGTAATTTGTTTATTTTTATATTCAGTCCTTCGATGTATAAATGGAAATCATCAAATAACATTTGACAAAATAAAATTTGGATTTTGCGCTGGCAAAGCTATTTATGTGTCTCACACGCTTGAAACCTACAGCAAAACTAGTATAGTACTATGTATATAGTGTAGTAGTAGTATGTAGTATAGTACTAGTATGGTACAACTTGCACAGATTGACCGACGAGGTGGCCAATTGCGCATGGATTAACTCAGTCGAATTGATGTCGCACTTGTATGGATACAGAATTGGGCAAACGTCGCTGTGTAATTTTAAATTCGACAATCTTGCTTTTTACATAAAAGAGTAGTATACAAGTATAATATCCACCCGTTGCTAATAAAATCCACGATTACTTAACAACAGTATATTGTATTGTATATTATTGTATATCCACATAAAATGCAATATATTATATTATTGCCACTACTGCAAACATGTTAATTGTGATATTTGTAAGCTCATCAATATACTTTTAATTTTTGACTTCGTTGTTACCTCATTCAAACAAATAAAACTGATTGTTTGATTGAAAAAAACTTAAAATAGAACTGTCGGCTCGCTTGTAAGTGTTGCAGTCAATCGTTCCTCTATGTAAACTGTATTAAGATTTAATTACAGTATTTTTTTCTGCATTTCTTTTAACTTCTATTTCTTTCCTCTTTAGTGCTCACTTATGCTATATAAAGAATCTATCTGCAAAATTTGATAATTCTTGGTTCAGTTCCGTTGGGTTTGTCAGTCATCTTACTCTTTTATTTCATATAAATTACTATTAAGTTCACAAGAAGCAGTCGTGTATTGCGGTTCCACATGTGTCCAAATGATTTGTAAGCAAATCTCGTAATTTAAATGTCTATGTTCAACAGTGGAGGGAAGTATGAATTAAATTTGTTATTATTTCCCGATATTTTTCTTATCTATATTATCATCTGCGTTATCCATATTGTTAATTTAAACAATAGGTAGTTTTGTATTGTTCTGCCGTTTAATGTGTTCTGTTTTCATGTAATTTGTCTTACTTGTGATGTAATATTTTTCGTTTCTTCGTTCATTAGATAATTTGTTCGTTGTTTAGATAGTTTCGCTGCTAAGGGATAGATAGGGACAGAAATGGCTTTTCATAGTTAAAGAATAGATCGCCAAGTTATCTATCTTCACATTTTTAGACTCAAAATATGCATTGCTTCAATGGAGGTATAGTTGTAGACGGTAGTAATATAAATAAAAGTTACTTCTGTCCTATTGATTGTATCTATGCAGGTTACAAGTACTAGGGATCATTGTTATCCACGGTTGTCAGTAAACGGCCGCGAAAGGGCAGGAAAATGAACCTCCTATTATTTTCTTATTATATCCTTCAAATCTACATTATTATATGGTAAACCACATGATTTTAAACTAATATCAATGTGAAATTTGTACATTACTATGAATTTTACCATACCATATAAAATAGCCATTATCACTTTCAATGCAAGGTCTTCGAAATATTGGCAATCTAAAGCACGTTAATTATGAGCATAGGTAGAAGCTCTACCACCTGGCAATGTTATTTATTTATGGGGAAGAACTCATAATGAAAAATTCAAGAACATCTTTGAAATTAGAAGTCGTCATTTTCGTCCATGAATACTTTCAGGTAGCTACATGTATGTAGGTATATTTATGTATCAAATGTTCCTAATTTGCCTAAAACTGCGAATTCGCTAACTTCGTTTCCACGCATCGCTGGCTTGCACGCACTCTCACGTGAATTAATTTTATCAAAGGAACCATCAAACGCATCTTGTACCTTATCGCTATGATCTTAGAATACACTCGTGCTTACACCATCTCCCCTACGTTGAAAAACTCAAAGTTCCGTAAATGAAAACACGCATTATTTTTACATACTTTATTTATCCGGTATAGGAGTTTCCATAAACACATTGCGATGAATATTATGGATTCTGTACATTAATATCAAAGTAAACAATAATATTATGTATAATAAACTGTAAATATATATATACTATTATGATCTATTAAATAATGTATTGGCACCGAGACGCGACACTCAATAGTATCGAAAATGGACGCTAAGTACAAAAACTTACAAATGATACGATATGACGTCATCGATTTCGCTCAACTAACGCATTGGACATCAAATGTTTTTGCTGAATCTCTTAATGCATTTGAAAGAACAAATGAGAAAAATATATCCAGGGTATCACCCGGTAAGTCTATTCGATTTTCACAGCAATAACGGCGTTCACTCCTTCTTCTGTTTTTGAATCATGCTTGCTATTTCGAAAATCTTTAAATAGACAAATTACTTTTCACATAATCAGATTAAAATAAATGTTCCATTATTGGCCGTGTGACGTCAGTTTAAAATCACATCAGCTCGTGTCCTCCTTCAAAGATTAAATCTAGAAAATGGGCAACAGCGTCCTGGTTCTTTAGGAGGCCTAAGTTCAGCTTCTCTCCACCTTCCTTTCATTCTTTCTTTCACCTTCTAAGAACAGATGGAACTTCTTCGTCACACAACAACATAATTACAATCCTTCTGACTAGTACCGTTACACATATTATTCTCATTTGTTCAAATCAATCATCAAGAGGTGAGTGTCCTTTCGATAAATCTCTGTGAATACAGAATACTGAGCGAGCGATATCAAGACATCGTAGAAGTATACAAATACGAGGTGCGGGGCCGCGGAGCTGGAGTGCGGGGAAAGACAGCGTAGTTGAGAGATTACCCAAAACAGCGTGGAAACACTAAAGGCGGTTTAGGGACGCTACCCTTAGATTGGCCTAGCTACGGACTTGCCAGGGAATACTTCAGTTGAATTACACAGAATAAGTAAGGGTTTCAAAGAACTGCTTGCATCTTAAATCCTTCTTATATGTTTTCGAAACTACATTTGCATTATGGCAAATTTCTTGGAATCATATAAAAGCTTTTGTGACCAAGAAATAAACCTTGCGGCATGCCGTTCATATATCATATATTGCGGAGAGACTGCGGTTATCCCAAAATTCATTACATCTGTAAAGCGTATCAGTGGCGTAACGTATTAACTGATATTACTTGAAGCGGAAAGCAAATTCACTATCTCAAATCATGTTACGTAATCAGAAGCCTCTGTGGAATCCAAACAGGATGGATTTAATTTTAATTCAGTAATGTTTTCTAATTAATCATGACGTTTAATCATTGATATACACGTCATAACTGGTAATATTATACAGGCAAGAAGTCTTGAACAGTTGATAATTTTACAAATGATCTTTCAATTTATGATCCCCCAAATTATTGATAACTTTAGTACAATTTACATTAATGAAATAAGGAAATTTCAAAAACTTTAATTTCATTTCGAAAAAAATCTTAATTAAAAACCGTCTCAACGTGTAAATAAGAAATATGAAACGTAATATATTAATTAAAATTGTTATGATAATAATTGGATTTTTTGGGATATTCTTTTCTATCTGCAATATTCCCCGGCAGACCCTAAAGGTGGGTGAAGGAAGAGCGCAATGGGACAAGGAAGAAGGGGTCTACGTAGCTCCTTAACTATCTAGTTCGAGTTCCGCGATGGACGGATCATTACGTTCTCCTTATTTCCAGGTACGTAAAATAAATTTGTATTATTTTTTATTCATATACAATTTCTTACACCCTCAAGATGGACACTAATTACTATCGAAACATTTTGTTAGCAATATTATAATGGTGACGAAGTAACAGGGTGATTATAACAAATATTTTGATCATTCAGAATTAATAGTTGTATTTTCAAACATTATTACCATGTTTGATCAACGCTGCCGGTAACAAAAGGGCTGGTTCATATCTCGCGCAGAAAATTACGAATGCTATTCAACGCGGAAATGCAGTTATATATATAATATATCTGCTAGCAGCAGCTATATCAATATGTTATAACGATTTAGGGTTCTATACTAATTAGTGTCCATCCCCAAAACTCATTACCAATTGACCGATAAAATTTAGAGACGGTACAAAAATACATCTCACTACATTCTAACTTAATTAAACTAACCGCTGATTTAAAAACCTCTTTGTAACATTTAAGTTTGAGATGTCCGCAGGCGCCCGACCTCCGATGATATCACAATTCTTAACAACAATAACGACATATTTAACGATTTGATGGTCAACAGCTGAACCTTGAGTCGGAGCTCCGCATTATCAAATGGAAACCTTTATAGTTTCACTAAAGGTTTTCCATGGGCTTTTGTTTCTTTGTGTTATATTTAGAAAAATGTGATTTTCCCCAAAATTAGATGTTGATAGAAAGAATGTTTCAGTTGAAGAGGACGTAAAGTTCAGTCTTAACCATCAAATCGATTCTCTGCAGAAAAAGAAAGAACAAATGGGACAGTTTCAAAGAATCCAAGAAGAAATAGAAGGCGTGAAGGTAACAAAGTAACTACCGATAACAATTTAACGTCGAACATCCGATAAAAATTCCCTTAAAACTACAAAATTGTTGCAAAAATTGTGGTAGCAAATGTTTTTTCTTTAATCTCATACAAAATCGCACCCGATCTAAACGGGGTTCTAAAATTGACATCGAAATTTACATGAATCGTTTAAGCTATGATACACAATGTATTACAATAATGAATTTGACATCTATTAAAAATATAGTTACAGATATAGTGCCCGGTGGCCGCCTACAGCTTACGATATATATGTTAGTACAAACACGATAGTCCTAGGAGGCTCCGTTCAAACCAAAGGACGATGTCGCGGAGAGTGGGTTAACCGTAGACGCGACGCACTAGCCGTCTCGTATCTCGTATGGTAATCAACTATCAATCGAAGCTATGAAGATGTGTAATGTATATTGTATCAATAACGTATTAAAAAGTGCAGCTATTTTCCTCCGAGTTTTTTCTCCTATCAACGTTAGCCCGTAGCGTTCTTTTATAGCCGGTAAACTGGACTTTTATTAAGTGTACGTAAATAACTTTCAATAAAATTGAGTATTTGAGTTTAAGTAAATTTAATTATGAAATTTGCTTCTGTGAAATCTGTACGACATTTTCAAAGCGGTATGAAGCCTTTGACGACCTTTTTTAAAAATTAAGCTTCTGATAACAATCCGAACCAACTTTTAATAAAAAGATATTCAGAGATACTTTAGTAAAAAAAATATTTAAGGATTTTCTAAAATATTTTCTCGAATACAGTAGCATCGTAAGTTACGTGTACTCCAAATATTTAGGTAGCATTTGAACTGATACGAATTAATAGTGTCGGTTCACATGCTCATCTAAATTGCATTCTGTTCTCCGGGGAAATTCGTGTTGGTTTGAACAGAGCCTTAGGGCACGGACAAATATTGCAGGACTCATTGTTATTATTGACGTTTAACTCCGGCCACCATATATCCAAAGATATTTATTATTTGAAAAGAATGGTAAACGAGCATGCCATCCACGTATAATCTTCAACAGACTGTAATGTGATCTAAGTTTAAACTTGACGCGTTGCGACTTGTGGAGAGTAAGGCAGTCGCCTCAATTCTTAGTGTACCCGCCAACAGTAACTCTCTAACGGAAAAAAAAGTTTCGGATCGGAGTAGCGGCAAATTATGAGAGTGGCAGTGACGGTGGCTACTGTTCAGATGTTAGTAGCTGCATATAATCTGTGCGTCATGCACGAATTACAGCACAGTTGATGACGTCAACTGCACATGCACACACATAGTGTGTGTGACAGAGCCCTAAACATACAATTCTTTCTTTTAACACTTTTCAGTCGTGCAACATTTGCCCTTGCACTTCCGTTAACCCTAACAATTCGATTGGTGTTACATTGCCTTCACATTTAACTTTCCGAATAAAACTAACATTAGTTCACGAGTATACGAAAATATTTCCAATAATATCAACAGTTTGGCACGACTTACACACTGTGTCTACAAATTAACTATAACGATAAATATTACATAGTTTAAAGGAATGAGTATTATTGAGAATCTACGAAGAGAATACATATATCTCGACAAGTCATCGCTGCAGAGAAGTTACTAAGATTAGTCGAAAAGATTTCTTTTTAACGACGAAAATAGAGTTGAGGTTTCCACATATCGCTCCAGATAATAGCAAAATATTGGCACATCTACATATATTTTCTGAATACTAAAGAAGCAAGAATGGGATATTTATGGAATGATTAAAGTAAAAATATGTTTTCTGGCAACAATATCGAATGTCTTGTCTCATTACGAAAAGTAGTGCTAACCATTTTTCTTATAAGTATTATAAACTTTAAAACAGCTGGGCAGTACAAACACGTCTAAACATTATTTTGTAAATGTACCATTATGTTACTAGTTGCGTGTACATCACGTGCAGGTAGCACGCACTAAGGCAAAATGCATGCCTTAATATATCCAAATAATTCCCAACGGATACGAAACACCTCTCAATACATTTTTCTTAATAACTTATCTGCAGTGACTTTGATTAAGATTTCAAGGGAAGAAGCGATGTGGCTTGCGTTGCTGTAAAATGTATTCAAATGTATTTTTGCCATGCTTAACCCTTTCCTGTCTCATTGCTAAGTATAGCTCTCAGCTCTGCGTATGTAGAGGGTTAGACCAAGATTTGATACATTCTAACACACCATTGGGCGACGTACATAAGAGGTCCAGGGTTTATTAATAAGTAGACATTCTCCACGTAATTATAATACCATGGTGTACAACGATGAACGAAAACCGAATTTAGATGATGTCCTGGGTTCGATTTCCGGCATGGGAACGAGATGCTCAAACTTATATTTCAGTTGTGGGTGTAGGTGTTCGTGTACTTATCTTTATGTTTGTAAGACCCACAAGTAATTCTAAGGTGGGACTTTGAACTTAGAAAGAGTTACTTACATTCTGGTAACTCGATTCAGAGAGGAGCCCAGCAGTGGGACAGTAATGGACAGATAGCCGCATGACGTATAACGCGTAACGCAAGCCGCATCGCCGCAGGCTACAAGAGTACACTAACATGCGTATAACAAATTATTAAATAGTAGCACTACAAAGACTTATGCTAACCACATCAACACACTAACATAGATCTTAATTCGAATGTGGTACATCTCACAATCGTACGTGTCAGTATCTCACAAAGAGATTGAAGTCGTCTCCAAAGTTCTGTGGCCCTACCACCACCTTTTAAAACATTTTTATCAGTACTATGATGTTTTAATAACAACGACTAACAACCGACGCGACAAAGGAATGTTACAGGTTTAACGCTACAAAACTTGTACAAAGGCTGTATCGTCATTAAACTGAATAAAATATATACTCATTTTTATAAAAAGAACGGGTTAACGCCTAAATTTAATGACGACTTCAAATAGCATATTTTCTTTTCAATTGCGTTTCAAAAACCTTTCCAAGTAACCTTACTATAAGCCTGTTTTAAAAGATGATGGTATGTATCCCTGTTAGCCATTGCCAAAGATAAGTACATATGTGTCTAGATAAACAAAAATAATACTATATTAAACAAATAAGGGGCAAAGCCACGATGACTAATTTTAGTCTGTTTTTTGTATTTTTCTTTGTGAATCTAGACATATAAAATATGTGTTCTTTGTATAAATCGTTTTGTTTTCCATTCGTTGTGATCAATCATATACTAATCCTTGTTTTAAGCCTCATATAAACGAGTCGAGAATTAAATCGAGACTCTGTGACATAGAATTCGAGATGTAACACACGTTTTTATTCATTTATACAGACATTCAATATTTTTTACCAATCTGTTAACAAACAAAATTCTGTGTCTGTTTTATCTGTGGTAGAGTATAATCATGAAAGATACATATAATATCATTCCACAATACATACACCTTCATCTTTATACGTAGAACCAAGAAAACAGAAAGTGATGGTATTCATTACAGTCTTGTTAAATGACAATCTACAAATTGTTTCCCCACCCTAAAAATAATATTAATGTTGACGAATTGTTTGTGGTTGTTTGTGGTAGTTCAGCTAGATCTGCCTCATTAGAAAATATCGTTGTCTACACGAATGATGGCAATACCGAGACTAAGGGCTAGCAGTAGCCACGTGACGTCACGGGCCGTGGCGGCCGCGTGCAGCGCCCGCACGGCGTGCCGCGCGGGGGAGGGGGACGCCACCGTGCGCCGCGGGAACACGGCCACCGCGCCGCCTGTGTCGCCACACAGAAAAAAAAATAACACGTATGAAGTAGATAATAAATGGAATTGAAAGCACACATTGATGCCGGTAAATCATACAAACCGTCAGTACGTCTGGCAGGTTTTTGTGTCTGCAAGTCTGCTGTACAACATCCGCTAGCATATTCGGCAATTTATACCAAGTTGTGTACATGAAATTTTCGAAGTTTCAAAATAATTATCATTTAATTTTATAGATTAGAAAAATTGCGGCACAGCGTATAATGAAAGCCGCGGCGGGACCTCCGTGGTTGACCTAGTCTTATCAAATCGTACTTATTGCTGGTACTTTTACTTTATTTTTTATTTGATAAGAGTAGCAAAGGAGCATGCATACCACCCGATGGTAATCGTAGCACATACACATACATGTGCAACCACAAACACGACCGAAAACCTATCTGAGCTCGAACGTAGATACGTCGCTACTCCCGAGGACTACGAGGGTTGCCTCGCTTCAACGCGTAGGCGTTTTTTTTTTATAATGAAAGAGTAAGAAACGGACATGCAGGCCACCGGATGTTAAGTGTTCACTGCAGCCCATGGACAACCACGTCCAATCTCAAATAGAACAGAAGTTCTATTTAAGGATGGA
>DWON01008856.1:0-11816 GCA_018251015.1 Phocides pigmalion okeechobee | reverse complement strand
TCTCAAATAGAATACAAGTTCTATTTAAGGATGGACGCGGATGCGTTCCTACTCTTGAGGACTAAGATGGTCGCCTCGAATATAGTGTATAACTTACAGTGAAATAAAATGTTTGAATTTGAATATTTAATTAAAGAATTTGATTCATAATGTGATTGTAGAATTAAATAATAGAACTAATTTTAATCTTAATCAATTTTAAATTTTAATATTGTTAACAAATTTATCTAACTTTGACATGGCAATTAAATATTCATAAACAATGTTACATAATTTACGCCTAACAATGATTGTAATTTGAAATTTTTGCATACCTTGGCAGGTGGAGCTTGGAGAACCTACATACCTTTATTACCTACATCATATCATATACCCGTGTTCTAGTAAAATAAAAGATTTGAATTTCAGATTGAGAACTGCTAAAATTTGTATTAAAGTAGGAAATTTTGAGATTTAGATCAAAATTATCAATATAATTCTATTTTTCTAACAAAACGATAAAATTCGAATCTTATCGATATGGATGTTATTGATATTTTTAAATGATTTTCGACATATAATTGTTGATAGTGGAGCACTAACTCTCCAATGTTTTTAGGCAAGAATTATTGACTAGCGCACCCTTAATGGAAAATTTTGATAACAAGTAAATTTCTCTAATTAAATAAGATGTATGGACAAATAGAAATAGAAATACTTTAAGACTTATAATAGATTTCAGATAAATGCGAAAAAATATCTCTAATTAAAATAACCGGTAGAAGGCGTTGTTAACAAAATTAAAATTAAACTAGTTACCTAATGGAGCACCGGATCCGATACTATCGGATATCCGTATTTAAAATATGAGAGACATGAATCGAATTCATAATTAATTTTGAGAATAGTATTGAATATAAGCGAATAATAGTAAGAAATGTCAAAAAGGAAAATCTGAAATATCCGAATTAAAACAATATGAAAATGCGAAACAGAAGAATATTTGGCTTAGAAGAATAGGGGTGGAGACCGGATCCAATATTGAAATATCCGAATATAAAATTTTAGAAATTGGAACCGAATCTTACATTCATATTTTCAGTCATATCCGATAAGGACAATGTTTAAATTCGAACCTACCGGATACAATATTTTTGAATAAAAAAGTAAGGGTGGATCCGAAACTGTGATATCCGGATTAAAAATATACGAAAGTTGAACCAAATTCCATACACATGTTCTGAACAATACAATAAGGGCAGTTTAGATTGGAATCTATTGTATCTACGGATTAAAATACTGAGATGAATATTAGTATATAATACCATATTAATGTCCTAAATATAATCGAATATACGAAAGAACAAATATCCGAAATCGAATAAGGACAGACCCTGAATCCAAACACATCGGATATTCGGAACATAAAATATTCGAAACCGGATTCAATCAGATCTGGTTTCGGATATAAGATATCGGATATTCGTAACATAAAATATTCCAAATCGGATTCAACCGGGTTTGGTTTCGGATATTCCTTTTTTTTGTTTCCGAATTATTTCAATTAAAGCCTGACTTTGAAAAAAAACCTTACGATTTATAAACTCACAGTTCAGTTACGAACCTTATTGTTAATGCCATGAACACAAACTTAACAATTAAACTTAATAATAAAAAATAGGAAACAACGCCATCTATCGGAGGCTAGAATTATTCGACACAAAGAAATACATACACTTTGAACACATGAAACGATTAAAGCCAAATTTTTGTAACGCCTAGTTTAATTTAAGTTTAAATAGTAAATAAAAACTACTGCTCTATCTTTTACACAGTATTAAATACGATTCACTTCCTCTTATATTACACACATAACACATAGATACAACGCCATCTAGTTTGCGACATCACTAACAATTCCATACAACGCCATCTGTCGCACGCCGCAACGCAACTAAGCGAAAACAAACTTTGTACTGTTGGTTTTAGCGCCATCTAGTGGCGGAAAGCTGGGTATTGCTATCCTTTTACTTGTAACCTGGTTTATCGATGTCTCGCGTCGTATTCCTTCACCAAATCCGGGATAGCGTTGGGTTCGACGGGCACTTTGGATAGCAACTCGTCTAAGCTTCGCACGTAGCTTAATTTGCGGAAGAATTTCGAACTGTAACAAGATGAAGAGAAGAGTTGAAAGGTGGTAGGGCCGTTAAAGCTCGCCCGGGGCGGCACCACTGCCACCCTCATAGCCCACCGTAAAGCAACATGTTCTTCATGTATTGTATTTCGGTTGGGGAGGTGTGGTTGCCGGATACACATTACTGGAGGCGACCATCTTAGTCCTCAAGAGTAACAACGCACCCGCGTCCATCCTTAAATAGAACTTCTGTTCTATTTGAAATTTGACCGTGGTTGTCCATGGGCTGCAGTGATCACTTAACATCAGGTGGCCTGCATGCCCGCTTCTTACTCTTTCATAATAATACTGATACTAATAATAATAATAGAATCCGCCGCCTTTTACAATATTTACAAATTAATTATCAATTAGTTATATAGACTGAAGTCCTGTCTGAGGTCATAAGCAGAAGTGTTGTTATTACTAAGGAGTGATGGTCAACTCATTGATGGGTGTAGCCGGCAACCGCACATCTCCAACGACACGAGAGACACGCGCCGAATTATAAGAGCGGCGTTGGTACCTACTGTTAAACACTTTCCCTGCAGCGTACAACAGTGCTGTGTGTTACTTAACGGAACGCGCTTGTAGCTTGTACAAATCGGTCGTGTACGTGCAAATCTGTCGATTACGGGCGAACACAAATGCTGTGTTTACGTTGACGCTACAAGACGTCTTTGTATTCGTAGATGGTACACAGATGCTAAAAATATAATATTTCAGTGAATCGTCGGCTTATCTTCAGTCTAAAGAATACAGCTCTAGTTTAGTACCGCCGTAGTCAAAGTGTTGACTGCTTATCAAAATTCACGTATCATCAGTTAAATCGACTACATCAAGCGACGGCATCGTTATAGTCATCGTGGGTATTTGCCGGCGCGAGCAGTTGTGTGCCGTGGCGCAGTCCGCGCTGAACGTAGACGTAACGTCCTTCAGGAAGCCGTGCAGGAAGCACCTGTCGGGGTGCTGCAGCTTCAAGTGGTCGTCGGGGAGCCGCTCCACGCGCAGGCGGCTCATGTGGAACGTGTGCTGGTTCATGACGTAGAGGGGAGCGCCCTGCCGCAGCAGCGACACGCACTCCTCGACGCTTGGAACGGCCGACAGCAACTGTGGATTCATGTTACACGTTTATAAACACTTGTGATCGCCCGGTAGTCGGAATTCACCAGTATTTTTTTATAAAAATCTGCTTATATAAAAAATCAAACTAAAAAAGCTAATTTTTTAGTTTTTTTCACTATTATTCATCTCCTGAAACGTGTCAAAACGTCGACCACGATTTGGCCTTTTGAATTCGCTGAATACCCTGAAGTCGCATGGCGCCATATGAGGCAAATACGGTGGTTGCGGAACGATATGAGTGGAGATTTCAACGTATCCGCACAAAAATATTCGTACGCAAACAAAATTTGATGCAAGTCTTGCTCAACAAAATCATCCATTGCAAAATCGAAAAATTCACTTTTGTTTACAAAAACATGTGTAACTCGGAGATAATTAAACCTCTCGACAGACACGCTTGGAAAATGTTACAGTCCTACCAACCTAGGAAAAACAATTTATTTATTTATTTATTTATTAAGGCATACCAACTAAGTACATAAAGTGATCTTAAATTAATATTCCACGAGAAAACTGTTACATCTATGCACTTAAATTATAGGTTTGCACAACATTTAATATAAAAAAATAAATCGAAGTCAAACGCGTTAACGTCCAAACGCAAAAAAAAAAGGTAATATTAAAAAGAAAACCTTCGAAAGTGCGCACCACGCTGCGCACTTCGAGCTACTAGTTTTTTTTTTTTTTTATATAACAAGTATGGTATCAATGCAAACAAATAAAATAAGAAAAAAAAATATAACAAAAATTAATGGAGATTACTTAATGCTATCGAAACTTTTTTTTTTTAATTTTCCTACTGTGTCAGAAAATAGGTCAATATCGACATTTTGAAAAACAGAATTGTAACATTTCATGGCTCGGTTCAACGGAGAATTTTCGAGGTACTTGGTTTTACTGTGTTGTGTACATAAAGGTTTGAAATAACTTATTCTTGCGTTAACTCTGGGAGCCGTGATATTTATTCTAGAAAGAAGGAACGGACAGTCAATGCGCTCGTTAAATAATTTGTAGAGAAACAAAAGCCTAAATAAGTCATTACGCTTATGCAAATGAAGAAAATCAAAATATCGTAGACGGTCCTCATAGCTTTCTATGGAACTATGTGTCCTAGTAATAAATGATAGTCTACGGAGAAATCTTTTTTGTATTTTTTCAATGCGTCCAATCTTGTTTAGATAGACAGGATACCAAACAGTGGAGCAGTAATCAATGTGACTGCGAACTAAAGAGCTATATAAAGTTTTAAGAGCTAATATAGACGTAAATTCTTTAGTATTACGATTAATAAAACCTAACATTTTAAGACTCTTTTTTATTGTATTATCGATATGGCCTTCGACAAATAAAACTCCTAGATCTTTTACTTCTTCCGCTCTTTTTAACCTCACTTTACCTATGTTATAAAAACTATCAAATTTTCTTCGTTTGCGTGAGAACTTAATATGTACGCATTTGTCAATATTTAAGTCCATACCGTTTCTGTTACACCATTCAGTGACACTATCAAGGTCTTGTTGTAATAACCTCTGATCATCATTAGTTTGTACAGGTCTGTAAAATTTTAAATCATGCGCGTATAACTGAAATTCTGAGTGCTTTATGTAATATTTAATATCATCTATATACATACTGAATAATATAGGGCCCAAAATTGAACCCTGAGGAACACCTGATAGGGGAACACAATGTTCAGAAACAAAACCATTAATAACAACCTTTATCCTACGATTTCTCAAATAAGAGCTGAACCAGTGCAATAATAAACCTTCTATATGAAATTGATTTTTTAACTTAAGAGTTAGTATATTATGATCTACCCTATCAAAAGCTTTACTAAGATCACTATATATAGCATCAACCTCACTACCAGTTCCTATATGAGACAATAACTTTTCCACAAATGATAACAAATTAGTAGAAGTAGATCGTTTGGCAATGAAACCGTGTTGATGTTCGCTCAAAATCTGTTTTACATGCCAGGTAAGATAAGGAGTGATAACTTGCTCAAATATTTTTGGAAAGACGGATAATTAATTATCTACCTTCCTAGATGCCCGGGAGTTTTATATGACATTTAAAGGTGGGAGAACTATAGTTCTACAGGGGAGGTACCACCGCCGCCCTCATAATCCGCCATAAAGTATTACTGTGTTTCGGTTGGAGAGGTGCGGTTGCCGGCTAAACTTTGACGCGATGCGACCATCTTAGTCCTCAGGGGTAGCAACGTATCTATGTTCGAGCTAAGATAGGCATTCGGTCGTGTTTGTGGTTGTACGTGGATGTCTACGGGCTGCGACTACTTAACGTCAGGTGGTTGGCATGCTCGTTTGCTACTCGTCTCACGTAAAAATAAACCTTACTTTTTGATCAAAGTAGTATATATTATTTTATATCAAGCCCTGCTCTCTCGTAACGCACCTGTGTTCAGCTTCCACCCGATGGTTTGGAATTCCGATTACCACTTCCATTCCAATATTATTACTTCCGTAACGTTCTTAGTTCACTGCAACCCACGGAAAACCACGTCCAATCTCAAATAGAAGAGAAATTCTATTTAAGGATGTACGCGGATCCACGCCTCCGATAATATGTGTCCAGCAACCACACCTCCCCAACCGAAACATAATACACGAAGAACATGTTGCTTTACGGCGGGTTATCAGGGTGGCGGTGGTGCCGCGCCCCGGGCGAGCTCTAACTGCTCTACCACCTTTAAACAAGTAAATTAACGAACACTCACCAGTCCGTAACGCAGAGGATTGTTGCTCAATTTCTTGAAATACTTGTCGAACCGTTTCAATATGTCTGGATTGTCTTCAGTTTTACCGCGTTCCGGCTCCATGTAGTCGACGTTAGCGAAGGATTTCACTTTTATCAAGCTCGGTCGGGCTTCACTTTTGGTATCGCCAACTTCGTTCAACGAATCACTTTCAATATGGTTTTTATTGATCGATCCTTCGGTACCAACATTTCGATCACCGGTGATATTGCTTTGTTCGTTATGTTCATTGACGTCTACAGAATACGATGATGAGACTGCTTTATCATTCTCAGATTCTTGACGCATTGTTTCTGTCTTCTCATCAGATCGCGCTCTAACTTGCGATACTACACTATGACTGTGTTCTGAGGTAAGGTTCTGAGGATTTCTGGAAGAAAATTGAAATTTGTTTTCGGAGGACCAGTAGGCGGGCCGTTTAGACGGCAGTAGCCTTTCCGTTAATATAACGTAGTCTTTGTTTATTTTCCACACTCTTTTAGACATATCGATCGTTACTACAAAGATATCTGGAGTCGAAGGATCTGATGAATCTGGAATTAATATATTACTTCATCATGACGCTTTTGACTCATAGCTCCACACTATGTTTCCCTATGTAGTGGTCACCATGAACACGGACAAAGATATATCGCCTAAAACCTGGACTTTACAAGTCCAGGTTTTAGGATGTTATCGCAAATTTACTTTTGATCATTTCTAACAAGATGACGTAATACTGTTAGAGCATTTTTTAGATCACAACTGCAACAACTCATATAAACGTATTAGTTTCAACCAAACTACACGAAATAACTAAGTTTTTTAATAGACTGAATAAATACTATATATCTCGAATTGTCACACTATATTCGCAAACGGACAATATGAGCAAACACCCCCTGAATAGAAATCAAAATACATGATTTACATGATTCAGATCAATGATGGGAGAACTATTGTTCGACCGGCGAGGTACCACCGCCGCCCTCATAATCCGGCGTAAATCATTACTTGTATATCGGTTGGAAAGATGCGGTTGCCGGCTACACTTTTAAGCGAGGCGACCAACCTTAGTAGTAGTAGTAGAGGAGTAGCAACGTGTCTACTACTGAGAGACAATCGTACTACTTAACATCAGGTGGTTTGCATGGTCGACACATAGTTATGGTTACCGGTTGCCGGTACGCAGATCACTTCATATAAAATTGTTGTAGCACATGGCCGCCTACATACAACACTTACACGTATATTTTCCCTGTGGCGTACAACACTGCTGTGTAATGTCCGCCCCCAGTCTTGTAGCCCCGACGTAAACCTAGCATTTTTATTAGCCCGTAATTCATACAGATTTTGTACGTACACGACAGGCGTTTGCAAACCGCAAGCGCGTTGCGCCGCGCAATACACAAGTGTCGTACGCCGCAGGGAAAGTGTTAAACGCCGCTTCTAAAGTGCAATGACATAAAAACTATTGAAACACTTACCATCTTGGGGATATTCCAATTCCTTTGTTTCGGAGTGAATCGGGTTTAAAGTATTGTCTCTAGTTAGTAAAGTCTCTAGTTGGGATTTAACCCGTGCGAGTTCCGAGCGTGAGCTGGTATCTGGTTCTGTGTAAGTCGGTGGCAAAGAGGGCTCGTGGAAGGAAGTCGTTGTAGGTTCTAATGCTAAGATGCAACGAGAAGGCACGTTCGTAAAATTATCTTGTCGCTCTCTTGTCTGTACTGGAAGTTCTGGCCGAGTTTCTTGTAATGGACCAGTGTATAGCAGTTGAGAGTCAGACTTGGCAGATGTCGCTATATTCGTCATTGGAATGGATTGTTCTTGTTGCAAATGCACTGAAAGGGGTTTTGGTTCTTGGTTCTGCGTGGGTTGGTAGTTAGAGATGCTAGGTGTAGTTTTCGTCGACGGTAGAATCATTTGCCCTTGATCAATAAGAACAGAAAGTCGTTTCCGATTTTGGAACGGATCGTTACACTGGAGTTGGCAATCCGAGTCGACAGATGTCGTTGTACTCGACAGTGGAATGGTTTGTTCCTGTTTTATATGTATTGAAAGTGGTTTTGGTTCTTGGTTCTGCGCGGGTTGGTAGTTAGAAATGCTAGATGTAGCTGGGTTCGTCGGTAAAATCATTTGCCCTTGATCAATGAGTACAGAAAGTGGTTTCCGATTTTGGAACGGATCGTTACATCGGAGTTGGTAATCCGAGCCGACAGATATCGTTGTATTCGTCAGTGGAATGGTTTGTTCTTGTTTTATATGTACTGATAGTGGTTTTGTTTCTTGGTTCTGCGCGGCTTGGTAGTTAGAAAAGCTAGATGTAGCTGTGTTCGTCGGTAAAACCATTTGTCCTTGATCAATAAGTACAGAAAGTGGTTTTTTATTTTGGACCAAATTATTGTATGGGAGTAGGTAATCCGAGTTAACAGATGTCGCAATATTCGCCGGTAGATTCGTTACTCCCGATTCCATTTGTCCTAAAAATGAATCTTGAGTTTCTTGTAACGGAACTTTATATTGGAGTTGGTAGTTCGAGTTGATAGATGTCGCTGTAGTCGACGGTGGACTGGTTAATTCTGGTTTCAACTGCACCGAAAATGATTTTTTATCTTGGTCCTGCGTGGATCGATAATCAGGTATGGTAGATGTCGCTGCGTTAGTCGGTAGAATCATTTGTCCTCGATCAATAAGTACCGAAAGTGGTTTTGGATTTGGGGACGGAACATTATACGGTTGTTGGTAAACCGAGCTGATAGATGTCGCTGTATTCGTCAAGGGAATTGTTAACTTTTGTTCCATATTACATTCTGCAACTAGCTGTTGTTCTTGAATCGGAGAAGTCTTTGTGGGTCGGTCGGAGCCAACAGATGTCGATATACTCGCCGGTGAGAAGGTCAATCCTATTTGTGGTTGTTGGCTTTGGAAAGGGTCAGCCTGCACGGGATGGTGGTTTGCGTGGACAGAAGGTATGTTCGGTAGAAGAATCGCTAGTCGTTGTGGCGACGATACAGATGAATGTAACTTTGATTGGAACAGAAAAGACTGTGGTTGACAGTTCGGTCCGGCAGATGTCGCTGTGTTCGCCGAAGGAACTGTTTGTCCTTGCAACGGTTTTGCGAGAAGTTGTGGATTTGATTGGTACGGTATAGTTTTTATGTAGTTAGAGACAGACGGCGCTATGCGGGAAGCCTTTGTCTGCGACTTTGACTGTGTCGGTGCCTTCTTTTTATTCCTTACTTGTCCCTTCAACGTTTGAGACGTCTTTGACTTTTTTATTTCTGAGACAGGCTTTGTTTTCGGCTCATATTTATTAGCCTCTCGCGGTGCTAATGCTACAATAACCTTCTTTGGATTTGTTTGGGAAGTTTCACGTACAATAGTAACAATATTTACTGGCAATAAAAGTGGGATATGTTTAGGTGTTTGTGTGTCTGCTTGTTTGTTGGAGGCTTGTATTGTAAGAGGTAGTTGTCTGTTATACGGCTTGGAGGGCTTGGCGTGTCGTTTGGAAGGTCCCGTTGCTATCGCGTCTACTGGAATGTGTCTTTTAACAGCTGAAATTAATGTAAGGAATCAGATAGATACACAGAATATTCCATAATATATGATATATTTGAAGGTGGGAGAACTTATAGTTCGAACGGGGAGACACCACCGCCGCTCTCATAATCCGGCGTAAATCGTTAGTGTTTCGGTTGGAGAGGCGCGGTTGCCGGCTTGCCACAGCGAATCAAGACGACTATCTTAGTCCTCAAGAGTAGCAACCTACGCTCTCCGCACCTCTACAAACAAAACACAAGTAATGCTTTACGGCGGATTATGAAGGCGGCGGGGGGATTTCCCCAATCAACTATAGTTCTCCCACCTTAAAACAACTTTCGTGCAAATATGTTGAAAGATTAGTTAGGCCTTGATCAAGCTAATACAAAGATGATAAGAAATCAAACTCACCACGTGCACTCTGTAAGCCGGTATTTGTAGGCTCAATGTCTTGCTCCACTACCGACAAATGAGGGTTTATTTTCGCTTCACTAAATAGATCATCTGGCTTAACAGTACCTGCACATAAAGCACTATTGACGTTAGGAGTCGGAACCGGTGGGTTCTCTTGTTTTGCGTTATCTAGAGTATCGTCTTCAATGACTTCTGTTTTAACCAAAGAACATACGCCAGTTATAACGGGAGTCACTACAGTATCAACTGCTGTTTCATCGATGGTTAGCGCTCCGAGAGGGTTTTGATCCTCGGGTGCTTTAGAAAGAGTCGTATCTTCAGTAGATAGTTCCCTCGACTCGGCACACCGTATCACATTTTCCGTGTCACGACTCGACACAGTATGAGTTCTATTTTTTTTGGCATCTTCCCTCCTTGTCATACCAATGTGAAAGTACTTATTTGCTATCTTCTTCTGCCGTTCCCACTCCTGGTACGGGTCTAAGCTCTCCTCCTCGACTATCTCTTTTAAAGGTGCCTCTTTTTTCTTTCTCTTATAAATCTTTCTCCGGAGGACGCCGGACGATTTGCTCTCAGTTATCAGGTCGATGATCTGCTCTAATACATGACAATAACCCGCTTCAATGGTTGATTGTACCTAAGGACAAGTTACCACTTCCATATATCACATTTCATGTTAATTATATTAGATGATATTTATACATAAAATAATATTATAGTGTCTGTTTGTAATATTAAAATAACCGCTTTTTACTAAACGCGTATGTATATACATATATATAGTACATATACCAAAATAAATATAATAAAATAATGTCAGTCTGTTTGTTCCAGCTAATCTCGAAAACGGCTGGACCGACTTTGACGGGATTTTCACTGGTAGATAGCTGATGTCAGAAACTTTTACTTTAAAATTTTGAAAAGGAAAACGCGGACGAAGTCGCAGGTACAGCTAGTAATTAGTTAAATTTATAATTTACTGTCCCACTTTCACGTATGCAACCGTTTGCGCAAAAATAATTACCATCCTCCGTATAACGCGGAAGGACTTGCCGAAGAGCGACGTCATGTCGTCCTGCAGCAGGCGCAGGTGGCGCGCCATGCCCAGCTCGCGCTTCCAGTCCTCGCCGAACAGCCCCTTCAGCTTGAGCGCCAGCGGCACGTCGAGCGAGCTCTATAATAATTAACGCAATGTCTGTCAACGCACTTTAAAGTGGATCGTTCTATAAAAATATGCAATTGAATCGACGATATCATTTCAACCAAGACAAATTTCTTAGTCACACCATCATTAAACACATCGACGTATGCACAATCATTAGTCTAGAAAGTTGTTACTTTGATACAACATTTCCATTTAATTTAATTTACTTTATTTACATGATATACCTTTATTTCAACACTTTCCCTGCGGCGTACAAAACTGCTAGGCTATGCAACGCAGCAACGCGCTTGCGGCTTGTATACCCCTGTGTTGTACGTACAAATCTGTAAAGATTACCGGCAAACACAAGTGCTGTGTTTACGTCGGCGCTACAACACTGCGAGCGGAAATTACGTCTGCGTATTCGTAGATGTTATACGGATGATAAAAAATACAATATTTGTGTGAATTGTCGTCGTATACTCAGTCTAAACGAAAGAGCTCTAGTTTCCGCAAGCCTGACTCGATCTAAGTCAAAGTGTTAAAATTATTTTTATTGAATTCCTCTAAAATATTGGTCCTAATGCACTCCCTACTAACTTTAAAGGTGGTAGAGCCGTTAGAGCTCGCCCGGGGCGGCACCACCGCCACCCTCATAACTCGCCGTAAAGCAACAT
>DWON01008855.1:0-11816 GCA_018251015.1 Phocides pigmalion okeechobee | reverse complement strand
ACATCCGTCCTCCGCAAATGTTATTACAATTTGTTGGTAATCATTTTATTATTACTGACACTAAGTATTTAACTAGAAAAGCAAAGTAATTACATTTCTATAATTTTAATCCTTTTTATGATGACTTTGCGCCGACATATATATCAATTTTATTTCATTACGTAAGCCTCAGAAGTGAAATATTTTTTAAGCAAATATATAGATTTTTCTATGCGAGGAGAGTAGCAAACTAGTATGCATACCACCTGATGTTAAGTGGTCACTGCAGCCAATGGACACCGTAGGATCTGCAGCCATAAACTCGTAATTAATGCATTGCCACTCCTGAGGATGATGTTCGCTTCGCTTTTGGGTGTGATCGATACCCAAGAGTCATTTTACGGCGGATTATGAATGCAGCGATGGTACTTTCCTGGCTGAACTATAGTTATACTATCTGTAAAAAGGTTTTGACATAAGGCAAATGAAAAAGCAAAGATTTTTCTTTAAGTATATTGAAAGATCTCTAGATATTAAAGAATTACAAAATTTTTGTTTATCTATCTGTGGTACCCGTTTTTGGTTTTCATATACTTTTAGATATGTTACATTAAATTGAAATAGTTCTACAAACTTAGAAAGTTAAGATACTAAGTTTCTGTAAACGATCTGTTTGGTTTAATATATTTTATAACTTCAGAAAACGAAGTTGGCAAAAATAACTTCTTGGTTCGAGGTGAAATTATTGACAAATTACTTCAAGTTTACTAAATTTAAGTAATGAAACTTAATGATGTCTAAAGATATTGATATTACAAGTATACCTTCATTTAACTTTTTTTATTACATATTATATAGTTTAGGAAAACTAAGGAAATCACAAAATAATTATAAGGACTAAGTGAAATTAAAAGTGTGTGCAGCATTGATATCTATTCGGACTAACAGACTCAAGATATTTTTGTAATAAAGTAAGCAAAGTGAAAGTATAAAAAAATCTAAATTACAGATTCACTTCATTTCTACTGCTATTTTGAATATTATAAAATAAAACAAAAATATATTTTGTATGAAGTAACAACTGCCAATCCTCGCTGCTGAGGCCAGAATTCCTCGCGGACAATATTGCAGTATTTTAAAAAGGACATGATATATACCTTTCAGATAAAGGGAGGCACGCCGGTCGATATCGTATCTAACTAAAAAGGTGGACGAAAAGTAAATAAAAAAATACCCTTTGTTCTTTGTCGCCCCAGTCATATGCAAATGCGGTGACCCCGCCTGATTTAGAGCCTGCATTAACGATTCACGAAACCGTTGGAAAGTGCATTGCATTATATTCCGTTGACACGAAAGTGCGGAAGATTTTTATTTAAACTTATAGGTAGACCTTAGGGCCATGTTCGTCAAGAGTTTTCGTTGACAGTTTTCGTTGGAGACAATTAGAGAAGGTCTATGTCAAAGGGCACGCCAAATTTGAGGACATGAATGAAAATATAATTTTCCAATTAAAATTAATCAAGGATGTTTGGAATAAATAGTATCGGAGACCTATTGTTGAATGTAGAAGGTATTAGAGCCACTCGCATAGCTCACCGTGAAACTTTTTTGCTTTCGTTTGGGCAGGATGGATTTTAAACTTAGAAGTATAGCGACTAACTTAGCCCTCAGGAGTAGCAACTCATCTAACAGATAGGGTTAGTTTGCTTGGATGTGGATTTTTTGGTTTGGTTTGATTTAGTTCGTTGGGTATGTTTGAGGTTGCATGTTCATGGGTTGCTTCGACTACTTAAAGTCGAGCAGCTTACAGACTCGCATTACACTACAATAAAAATAGAAGATAAAACCTTGATAAGTAAAAACGGAATCGGTAGTTAAATCATTAAAATATGAAATATACTAACTATCGTGTGCATTTTGCTGCTTCTTATGTCCATTCCTTTCGTTTTTAGTGATAAAACATCAGTACTGAACATGAATAAACTGAGATGTTCAACACGAGCAAAGACATGTAAAAACGGTAGTTAAATTTTCTTATTACAATGACAGGTACGCTCGTGATCTGCTGCACTTTGCCACTTCCCAAGTCCATTCCTTCCGTAATTTAGCGATACATCAACAACAGTGTTAAGCCACGATTTATAGCGGTAGATATCGCGACAAATCACGTGACAGAGAGCGCATTGTTTCGGCTTATCGCGTTACTTAGAGCAGTCTGTTGAATTGATTATTATAGCGGAATACGCTGAAATGTAACTTAGATTTGCTTGGAAGCAATGATAAGGTCTGGCAATTGTTTTTTGAACTACTTTCTAATTTTTTTGTAGTGTCTATCAAATAAAACTCTAATACAGATCTAACACAGATGAATGACCTTCAATGAGATTCGATTAAATGTAAAAAACACTAGATAATATTCCCGGAAAAATATTTTCAATTATTTTAATGCTATGATATTTTTTTACAAATGCAAATTATATCGAATGAATATCCAAAACAAAACCAGTACTTTATAAAGTAATGATGAACCATGAAAGATGGTAGAACTAATATACGGCTGGGAATGTCTTCTACATTCATATCCAAATTCGGTGAAAAAGATGTAGATATCATTTCTCTCATCCATTCTAGTCTTGATGAGGAGCCTGTTCTATATGCAACTGAGGTTTATATGGTGCATTGGTTACGTAACATCAGGTGCAATGGTTCATCTTTTGTTATTTCAATGTCATAAATCAACACTAAGGTTGGATTCTAACGCTACTTATTTCCTTATATTTAGTGTGCTTTTCTATATTAAAAGAACTGCTTTCCAATCAAAATCAGAGGTTCAAAAAACTTTAAACGCTTCAGTATGTTTTTTGTGAATTGGCGTCTTACCGGTGCGTCATCTGAACGATTTATAGTTTGATATTGTTACAAATCACCTTCGTATCACGCAACGGACGGTATTGTTTCATTTATCAGTTACTTAGCGACCCTGTTGGTTCGGATTGATTTACTGTGTGATATAATTTTTAACGCATGAATCCGTGAATAAAAATGCTGGACGGAATGCGGTTTCTTGTTTTGTGATGCAGAGAATCGAAAACAAAACTATTGTATATTTGCCCTATCTCATTGGTCACAGTGTGATTGTGATGGTTTTGACTATTACTTGTAGTAAAAGAGTATGCAGTTTCCAACTCTAAAAATGATAATCTGAATTTAGAAATGTCTACTTCGTTCTAAGGAATGCTTCTCTTTGTCGTAGCTATAACATCGGGTTCTTCAGAAAAGCGCAAAGTTCTCAAAGCGGACAATATACTTATGGGCATTGCTTTTTTACAACAATTTTCCATTAAATATGATAAACCTTATTTAGCCTTATCATCCGGTTAAATAAAGAAAGGTCCACAATAACTATATTTTTGAACGAAACTATATTATTAGTAATTACGTGATGCTTGAAGACAAAATTTCAAATGGTGACAAATTTTGAAATAATGTATCGAATAGCGATGAGCGGTGACGTTTTAAAGACAATTATTTTAGATGAATAATTTTATCATAATCTTGGATATCTAACAAATTGCATCAGAACCATATAATATAATGTGACCTGGATACCGTTGATCGCGCGGTAATGCACTGCATAATAATGATGCGATCGTGACGTCATTAGGTATCATAATGAGATGGGCGTTATTACGTTATGCTGCAGAAACTGACGGCAACGTATTCTAAGATAATAGAATATATAACGACGGATGTATCACTTGACATAAATTATGTCTACGTGTCATAGCACGCATGTTACCTCTTAGAGTGAATTGCACTTGCTATATTAGTAGTATATGATCTATTGACATTTCTTTATTAGATTTACCAACGATTGTTACACTGTTTAGTATAAATAAGTACAACTTAAATTTCTAATATAAACTAAATGCACAATCACTTACAGGTAAATACAGCATGCAATCATGACTTATGTAACACATGTATACATGTAAATATATATCTAGTAACACCTGGTTTGGTATTCTCTTAAGTAAATAATTTCGAAATCGGTGGAGTTTAAATGAGTAGAATGAGAATGAGAATGAATAGATCAAACAGTGCAGTAACGGATGATTCTTTATAAATTTTGTACAGTCGAGGTCCGGGGGAATTTGTACCCAAAACTGTTGATAGAAGTGGTGGAAGAAATATGGCGATATAGGCTACTGGGGGCTCCAAAGTTGAAACTGTTTAATAATTGGGGACAATCACTAATGTTATTATGAATGATTCATATCTGTAATTTTTATTTATTTTGTGTAGGCCTATGAGGGCACTAACAAAACTCTCTTAGTAGACCTATAAAAGACCCGCTATAGTGTTTTGATGGGAATTGGAACAGCTACAGTGACAGAGTAAAACTATGGATTAATGTCTAATCCATTTGTCAGATGTGTTCGAACTGCCTAGTCTTGTAGGAGGTTTTCCTCCGATAAGGTATCCATAATGGTCTTAGATGATTTTAGGACTTACAATTTTTTATAGTTTTACAATTTCCCTGCGGCTACAATACTGCAGTGTAATACTGGACGTGACGCGCTTGCGGCTCCTACACACCTGTGTTGTACGGACAAATTTGAATGGATTATAAGCGAACAAAAGTGCTGTTCTTACGTCGGCGCTACAAGATTGGGAGCGGACATTACATCTGTGTATTCGTAGATGATACACAGATGCTAAAAATTGAATATTACAGTAATTTGTCGGCGTATCTTCAGTCTAATCTAACAAGCTCCAGTTAAGAGCCGCTTCCCGCAATACTGACCCGATTATATACATCCGCGCCACAGTCAACGTGTTAAAGGAAACGTGTTTCCAGAAACAGGACTTAATATGTCGTTATCCATGATATTCTTAAAGGATTTCAGGTCTGACAATTATTCATAGTTTAAGGTAAAATGTTTCCAAAAACGGCTTTGATAATTATGAGAACAGAAACTCATTTTAAATATTTGAAAAACAAACGTTAAGACCAAGACAATCGTAACAAAAACACTTTGAACTTTGATTTATTACACAAATGGGCACATACAAGCAAGTTAGAACGATAAAAGATGAATCGCCGAGAGATTTATATTGTTTCTCAAAGCTTATCACGAACATTATGTCGGCGGATGGTTGCGTAGACAAATGACCTGGAGTCGCAATATTATGACTTCAGTGAACCTTCTGAGCAGTACTTTAGTAACTTAATGATTTTAATGCCAGAAAAGTAGCGAAAAAGGCAGGACAGCTAATGTTAAGTAGCCGCGCAGTCCATAAACACCTACATTCGAGATTAAATAAAACTAAAGTCTGAAAACATATTGTGATGCGTTGCTACGCCTGATATTGAATACATCTAAATTATTTTATGAGCTCGTACATGCGTTGATAGTCCTGAGGATTAAGATAGTCCCTTGTCTTGTATGCAATCGGCAACCACACCTCTCCAGCTAAAATATAAGAGTTGCTTTAGGGCGGATTGTGGAGTAGCGGTGGCATTCCCTCTGCGAACTATGGTTCTATTAGTTTATTAATATATTTTAGGTAATATGATTATTTAGTCCAACGAATGTCACTCGATGTTAGTGATGGACATATGCAATCAACTTCAAATAGAGCATAACTTTAATCTAAAGTCGATCACAAATATGTACGTTATAAGATTGAAAAAGTGAATTTGCGTTACCTCTTCCAAGCAGTACGTAGTAACGTTACACGTTTACTATAAGAAAATGTATAAAATATGTATGTGACTTCATTAACGCTGCATTTTACTGCAGCTTTACTAAAAATAGTTTTATTGATATTTAGACCGATTATATTTTTTTGGAGAAAACCAAAATATTCCGATGATTTCATAATATTCCTCCTCATTAAAAGGTGGGAAAAATATCGGCGTGGTAGTGGTTGCCGTAACACACGTAAAATATTTTCATCATTTTGAAAGAAAAATAATAAATACATATGATTCTGATGTTACAGTATCAAAGGTCGTTGGTTTTCGTACTATATTCAACTACTTCCATATTTAATGTCGCTATTTTAGCCAATTAGCATTGATTTCGTTGCTTTCTAGTACTTTTAAGGATATAATAACTATTCACCAAAGGATGAAATTCTCATCCCATTAACTTACATTTTAGTAACTACAATACCAATAAATAAGCCGTTCTGACATATTTCGCCAAAGTTAAGATAATTAATCCTAGCAGAGTGCGTGAATACACATTTAGGAACAAACGAATGTAATCCAACAAATAGTACAATTAAATAATTATTTCTATTATTCAAACTGTCGTTTATTAGAATAAGACAACCACAAGTCCGCTAGCAACTGTCAGTAATAACAAATTAGGGTAACTGTCCCGAATGTGGACCGCCCGACCGCTATTGTGCTCTTACCCCTGTGTACGTTAATTGTGTTTTTGTTTGCCGCTTTACTGGCGAGTGTCTCTTGTAAATTGAGATTTAAGATAACCTCAAAAGTACTTTTTGCATAAATATATGGTAACCGATGTCTCATTTATGCCTTTTGTACTAAACAAGGGCTTTTTAAGTATGCGATATCGTTCAAGTCAAATATTTATAAAGTACTACAAAAACAAGTCTTATTATAATTACTTACGAAGTTCACTTTTCCATTATAATTTGACGTTCTATCATACCGCATAGGTACGGAATTCTTGTAGAATAACCTTAAAATATATTTGATATTTAAAATGTATTTTTTTTATTACTCGTATATTGTCAATAAATATTTGACAGTATATGTCATGTAGCTATATAGATTCAATTACTATTGCATGCTTAATATTAATTTCGATGATAAAACTGTAAATATATCTATTTTCAGTTTTAAAGGCAAAATAACATGATAATTTGAGACTATTTCTATTTTCAAAATAATAATAATGTTATAAGTGTTTGTAATATTAAAGCATGACTAGACACAAAAGCAAAGCAACAATTCATTTTATAGCCAATAATAATACCGCAATGACTCCAAACAATTGCGGCACTAAATATTGGCAATCTATGCTAAACCGCCCTCGTCATGTCGCCCATATGCCGTAGCAGTGACAATGGAATTAGTCGTCATTCAAAGTACCGTAGCAAATTCGCAGCATATCTGGATAACATGTAGCAAGTACACTTGTCTGACAGGGGTGACACTTTGAGCCCTTCCGATACCGACATTATGTGACAACACGAGCTAGGGGCGTGAAACACAATGGACGATCATTGGTGCCTTTACCTCGCTCATGTCATGAACACTTTTCGGATCGTAATGAATACCAAATTCGAATAGGGTATTGTGAAACTTCAATAGCTCAGCATACGCATTTCACGGTAAAATTACATTACTGAAACAATTTTTGAACGCGTATTCGTGAAACTTGAAACCACGACAAAACACCGATTGATTACATCGTGATTCCTGAACATATTTCAATATTTTTTCCATTAAGACATTACGTATCCAAATATCAGATATTCATTTTAACATTCAAAGAGAGAAATAAATTCAGCCGCAAGCGCGGCTCGAAATATTCAATGAAGAGATTTTATGAAGAAAAAAATCTCATTTGCATCTCAAAAGAGATGCGAGTTAATGGGAACGTTTCGTATGCGAAGCACGTCATTTGCCATTCGCTAGTCTCCAACCCTTACGACACTTCAAAGTTAGGTATTCGACACATCAGCGGGCCTAATTGAGTCAAACAGTATCTTATCCTTAGCGACCTATTGTCCTTTAAGATAAAGGCGTTCACTAATTAGGGTCTCAGCCCGACCTTCGTCGTGATGGCCGAATTTGGTTTAATTTTCGGATACGAAGTTTCTTAGAGCATCCATCGTTCAACAAGTATAATCTTGGACTTTAACGTTTCATCTCTGTCACCCGAGAATTGCAATTTTAGGTAATCTCTAACGTTTCTTTTACATTAAGTAGTGTATATTCTAGGAAGATATTGTGTAGTATTAAAGAAGTCCATGCCGAGTTTGTTGTCGAATCTTGTTTATAGAGGGCGCGGTTTGAACCGGTAGTACATAAAGGAACAAACCTTATAAAGGAATTTGTATGTATGCTCATGTAAGCTTGTACAAAATAAATGGATTTGATTTCATTCTCAATTGGACAGAGAGAAACATTTTTATACAGAAAAATATAAATCTAATTTCACAATCTTTTATAATACTTGTGTTAAAAGCTCAAAAACTAACTAAAGCAAAAATTTGTAAATCAGGTCGGAATAATTTGTAATAGCGACGACTCATAAGAATTTCAATTTGTTAGGATCAATAAAAATTGTTCGTGCGGAAACGCTTACGAACTCCAATAACGTTACAGGTGCCAAGAAGATTAATTAAATTCGAACTTCTGAACACTGAGTAATAGCGTCTTATTATGTTCTAAAATAATATGGAAGCATATGTAATGTTTCTAAATTTAAAACAGATAAACGACTATTACTTATCTAGTTAAATTGACGACGATATTATTTCAAAAAATGTTTGTTGCACAAAGGAAATAAGAAACGATGTTGCAGAAATAAACTTTGATTACATTTTTAGTTGTAAGCAGTAATATAAACTAATACTAATCAAAATCAAAATCAAAACATTTTTATTTTAAGTAGATTCATTATAAAATTCTTTTTGTCAGTAAACTACCATCGACTCGTAAGGTGTTTCGTTTTGAAAAAGAGGCGGCGAAACAAACTCCAATTGTAACATAATAAATAACTGTAATATAAAGTACAAATTTAATGACATTACACATGTAAGCAAATGCTAGTAATGTAAAAAAATCTAAAAAAGTGTTAGTACCACAAAGAATATAAAAAACAATGTTGGGGACATTAACGTAGATTCCTTTTTTACTTGGAACCCAGAATAGGAATCGATGGACCAAGATACCAAAGAAGCAGAGATAATAAAACGAAATGGTATCGATGTTGTCTTGGATCTAGATAGGAAATATTTGTTTCCTGTTGTTTCGAATCTGATACAGAAGTCTTTTAAAAATGTTACTCAGTTACGTAAGTCGAATTGTGATTATGGTCTTGATTTACTTTAAAATTGTGGATAATGTTCATAAGATTTATTTACGTCATTTGTGAATAAAAAAAAAAGATACGAAAAGATATATTATCTTAACATTTTATTAACAATATTTTTTCAATCCATATCAAAATCGAGTCGAGTCGCCCTGCATATAAATATTTGAATTACATTTCTATTGAAGTTTTTTTTTAAATATACTTAGTACTTTAAATGAACTATCTGTGTAACCAGCGAGGGAAAAGTTAGCAGTTATAATAATATAAATATATTAAATAACGCATTGAGTTGTATTCCTATCTAGTAGATAAAGTCTAACATGAACCTAATTAACCCATAAATCATTAAATGAAGCAACAAAACAGATTTTAATGCCACATACGTGTGCATTCACTTCCATCGTAATTACTGAAAACGGAACGAATTCCAAAAAATAAGAACGATGACAACTGAGTCACGAAAAAAAGCGTTTGAATTATGCATGTGCAGTTTCGAATGAATACACGGAGCGTAAACCTACTCTATAATTACGCAACATCGTCTGGCGATAGGATCGGAGGCTATATCGAACGATCGGACCATCGTTCGTACGATCCGAGATCGGATTCCAACAAGCGCGACCAATTTTATTCACGAAACATTTAGCTTTAGATAAAATCTTACGGCTCGCTCCATAATGGCCTTAGCTGATTTTAAAACAATAAAATGCAAAGCCTTTCGAATGAGTGCGATTGTTAGTGTGAATCAGATAAGTGGACTAGATATTGAAAACGATGGGATATTGTTTGGGTGCTGTGCTGTTGGTTTTATTTTCAAATTATGCAGCGGTTCAATGTTCACAGACGTAATGACTTTAGCCGATCCTAATTTGGGCATCCATATCAAATTTATTGGATGCTAAACATTTACGGGTGCGATCTTATCCTGACGTTACAGTATCAGTCTTTAAAATTTACGTTACAGTTATTTTTATGACAATAATTTTAATTTGATATGAGTTTAACATTTTTTAAATCAGATAAATAAAGATAAATTTGATCAGGTATCTGCCTTAGCAATTTTATCTTTTGATTGTATAATTATTGATTAACCGTGCAACATTTACATTAAAGAGGCGATGCCCGAAAAGTTATATGCTCAAGTTGCGACCATTACGGCAGATTTTAAAGATAAAGATTTTCGCCGAAGCGAACCCAATGAAGATTCATCTGCGAAAGTTAAGAAAAATCTTGATCGCCATGTCAAAAATCTGAGAGGAGTTCCAATTATTATTAAAATCACTCGATAAAATCGAGTTAATGAAGAACGGTACTCAAGATCACGATCGACGGCGCGCACCAAGTTTGAAATTGATTTTGTTCCTTTGATGCGAGTAGATTGAACACACTGATATAATTTGCGGAAGCGGTCGCTTTCAGAGTATCCATTGTACTTAAGATATGAATTCTTTGCCACAGAACTTGTATCTTTCAATATTGTTTCCGTTTCAAATTGAGACTAGATAAGATTTTTTTCTAGATCTGTCCTGAGCTTATTATTTGGAACTACGTACATGTTCGCAGCCAGTGATAACCTAGTGGTATTTTAGCCTTTCACATGTTTGGCTGTGAACTCTGCTTTTTAATGTTATATCACATATACTTCCTCTATGGTATTTCCAAGCTTTATCAAAAAATATATATCTGTCATAAAACGTGAGTAACAAGACTTATCTCCGTAATATATTTATTTAGATTTTAATCACAATAATGAAAACCTTAAAAGTAATTATAGTAAAAGCCTATCCTAAGCATAGGCATGGTGCAAAAAACGCTAACCGCATTCTCGCGTTGAATAGCGATCGCAATTCTCTACGCGAGATATGAACCAATATTTTTTTACCGGCGGCGTCGATCAAACGTGGACCTAATTACCATAAAACTAGTACACATTTTATGCGCTCATATTAACAAATGGATATGGTTCTTAAAGACACGCAATTCATTAAAGTTCAATTGTTCCGATTAACACAATGGCACATAAAAGCTGTGAACACCAAACAATTGCTTTATCTGAATAAACAATGATAGAATTAGTATTGAAAAATGATTACATGGTCGTTTATTTATTGCAATTGATTTCATTGGATGCATTTAATGATACTTCAAATATACAGAGTGTTTTTAAACTGAGAGGGTATGGCGAAATCAATTATCTTAACCAATATAAATAAAGTTTTCAGAAAGCTTTTGCTCTGTTTTTAAGATAACCATTTTGCCATTCATATATTTGAAAACCGCGAATTTTTGTATAAAAAGTCCGTTACTTTTTTAATGCGAGTAACAAATGTGCATACCAAAAGTTGGTCAAAAACTAAGAAAAATCTACAATTTTGTTGGACAAAAAAGTAAATTGAACAAAAAGTTTATTATTATGTAAATCGACTCTGTTTACTATAAATGTTAGTAGAAAATATATTAGTAGAATAATGTGGACTAGAAATTAGATACATCTAATAAAAACCTTTATTTACAATCAAAGTTGCGGATTTGCTCATACCGTCTCAAGGAAAGTTTTTTAAAAATACTTAGGATTAACGACTTTCGAATTTTGATTGCCAATATTTCGAACCGACTGCATGGTGCGTGGTCACGACTAAAGCTATAAACTATTATAGTCTAAAATCATGTATTCTAACCACAGATCAGTGGAACATATACCGCATATTGCTGATCTATGATCAATACAATATAGGTTAATTAATACGA
>DWON01008854.1:0-11817 GCA_018251015.1 Phocides pigmalion okeechobee | reverse complement strand
TGTTGCTTTACGGCGGGTTATGAGGGTGGCGGTGGTACCGCCCCGGGCGAGCTCTAACGGCTCTACCACCTCTAATATTCATTTCAAGCATAAAGCAATTTGTACGTTTTGGTCAAAATGTGAGGTTGACGGTTCATTTATATAGGAGGTGACTGTTTAGTGCTCGGGCGTATCAAGGTACCTGGAACGATTTCAGGTAGGACTCCCGTTCTATATGCGGTTACAAGTTTCTATGGCAGGCAGTAACTATTTACCATAAATAAGTTCCATATCATAAAAAAACAAAACCAGAGCGTGTTGATCAGCGGCATTATCTTATAAGGGAAAATGAGTTGAACATACATCCAGGTAAATGATGCAAAGATAGACTTGACATATAGTTATCAAGTCGGAATAGTAGATATTGGATGTTAGGTTTGTGTATTTTAGTACATAGAATACAGTAGAATAAATTAACACTAAAATGAATAATTTACTAAGAATACTTCGTCGCGTCGTAACAATAGCAATATCCTTCGCGTTTTATTATATTGTCACTGGCATTTCACCCTTCTACCGTCTGCGCCGGAAACCTCTAACGACGATTGCCCTCATTGAATCTTATGCGCAGTTTGAAAGTACCTGGAATTGGTTACACGATGTATCCAAACACGAGATTTAAATGTTTTTTGAAGTTATATTTCTTTCGGGGCGTTAGGAAAAAACGATGAGAGTAAATTTTTAAGATGCACGCACGCACTGACACGAAAAACAGACACCATAAAATTAGCTACTTTTGTAGTGAGAACTTACGACAATTCGATAAGTTGCAAAGGGGTACACATTTTTTTTAATTATGTACAAATATTTTTTTAAATTTAAATAAAATTTATTTGTATAGATGAAACTCTCTTTAAATGTATTAAACACCTTTTTTTCTATTATTAGTGTCGTTTTCTCTACAAACATAGGATAATTTTGTTACAAAAAAATATTTTATTACGCCAAAGAAGTATAACTTCTTACGTGCGTACATAAGTACACACACACTTTTTTTACTACGTACACACACGCTTTTTTACTTTTTTAAATACGTAATAAAGCAATGTAATTAATAAGATAGCAGCCATCGTTATTTATGGATATTATTCATTTATTAATATTAAAACATAAAGCAAGGTAATTTAAAAGAACTGTCACCGTCATATAAGAATATTTGCAATACCAAAGGAACCAATGCATTGCGAACCTTCAAGAAGAATTGTTTTTGCTTTAAAACTGATAATTCATGAAAAATGTGGCTGTCGTGGGACGCTCGGTAGTAAAACATCGAAATTCACATCGTGTAAACAACGAACGATGTATTTTATTTTAATTTGTGCCACATCTTATATATAATTATAGCCTTCTGCTCTTCTTTTCCATATAAGCTTATACTACGTAAAATATCACAGGCTTCCGTGCTCGCAATATGCTTAAAAGGGGTACGATTTTTTCACATATTAATATATATTCTATTAAATATTGTCGTCGTAATGAGACGCCATTCCACCGTCTGCACCGGAATCGTCAAAAGGTTCTATCGTTCTCATTGAATTTTATGCTCAATTTGGTAGAATGATGATATCGAACCAAACTGTAAGATCCAACCTACAATCTCTTCGGCCGCTAATGAGAAAAACACAAAAAGAGGAGAAAAACCTTAGACTAGATGGATACCATGGCCGTTTTCAAAGAAATGTATACACTATGTACTCTCATAGGTGACATCTGACATGACACTTGTAGGTATGACCATCTGCGTCCTCAAGAGCAGCAACACATTCAGATTTGTTTTCGATATCCGAGATTTGGGATTACCACTGTGGTGGTGATATGGCCTACTCGATAATTTGATATTCTTCTACAATTACACAAAAAAACATTGCAGTGAAGAAAATGAGATACGTGGAGAAATTCTAAATTCATTAGCATTCAAGCATTAGGGTTTATCCTTCCATCTTTTACACTATTATTTGTTCTTTTAAAGCTTTGTGCCAATTTTAAATCTATTGAGTAATATATCAAGTTTCAAATAATAGTATTGTAGCAAAATCAAAATATTTTTATTCAAAGTAGATTCTTTACGGAACTCTTTTTAAACCACAATAAACTACCACCGGCTCATAAGGTATATCGTTTTGGAAAAAAGTCGGCGAAAGAAACAGCATTTTTCATGGTTCAAATACATTTGTTAAATATTTTTTAGGAGAGTAGTTTTAGTTTTACTTTGACTTGCCGTCATCTACTTTTAGCGCGAACCAATTTAAGCGATAGAAAATTGTGATTATCGGCTCGTTTGCATATGAATCAAATCTCGGTTTTCAGGAGTGGCAATATATCTATTATCGACTTCTGGTAGAGGTTCTGTTCTACAAAGATTTGATTACATGTCCGTGAACATTTTCAGTTAAGTAGGCAGTGTGTTCAATTGCTTTTTTTTAATTTCATAAAAACAAATTGGACATGGTCCTTGTTAGTACAAAATCCGTGTAATTTTTAATTTGCAAATGAAAAATGTGTAGCAATTATAGAATTTTTAATATAAAAACATTTCCTTGAATCAACTTATTAAAGACCGTAAAAGTCATAGCATGAATAGAGGAAAATTGAAAATTAATTACTTCTTTAACGAAAGAAGCTACATAAAAGTAAATTGAAGAAGATACTCTTATATTAAATAGATATTAATTATTTGAATACCTCATTTTCTTACGGCCTTTTCTTATATTACAAATAAGGTTCGTTATAATAATCAAACTCACGAAATGTAAAAATTGAGCCGTAGGCAAAACATGCGGGAATTCTTCTTACGAGTAATTAAGTACAATGATGGTACAATATTTAATATCTGTTTGAATAAGAATATAATTTGCTCCAAATTAATAGGTTTTTTGTGTAGTACAATAATAACATCTTCCTGTATATAACATCTTCATATATTTCGAAGTTTCACTGTTATGTATGTCCGTACTTCCTTGTATAGTATAGAAGCAAGTCGCTCCCGCTGTTTATATGCTTAGATGTTTAAAATTACGCAACGGATTTTAATGCAGTTGTCATCATAGACAGAGTTATTTACTCGTTTGTATATTAAAATATGCGTAACATAGCAAATTTAAAAGGTCGGAGAGCTTTAGTTCGACCGGGAAGGTACCACCGCCGCCCTCATAAACCGCCGTAAAGTTATATTTCGGTATATTACTTGTGTTTCGGTTGGAAAGATGCGGTTGCCGGCTACATTTGGAAGCGAAGCGACTATCTTAGTCCTCAGAAGTAGCAACGTATCTACGTTCGAGCTCAGATACGATTTCAGTCGTTTTTGAGGTTGGACGTGGATGTTTATGGGCTGCGACTACTTAACATCAGGTGGTTTGAACGCTCGTTTGCTAGTCTTCTCCCATTAAAAAAGCAGAGAATTTCAAAGATTTGTAACGTGATATGGTAAACGCAAACGTGGGTAGTTCCCGAGTAGTATTATATGGCTAAAGACAACATTTTTTGTTAAATGCGCTAATCTTCGGAACAAGGATTCTAATTTGAACAAAATGTTTCGAACTTGATAGGCCATTTATTAAGGAAGGATACCGAAGACTTACATAAAAGTAACTCAGTAAAACCTAAATGGAACACAATATTTTCTGTGTACATCTGTCACAGCGTACTTCGCAATCTAGCCCTGTATTTTGTTGAGTAGAACTTTCCATGGCTTGATTACTTTTGACCTACTTGTTTGTAGTTTCGCGTAATATTTTTTTTTATTAATAACATTGACTTAAGTATCGCGTTTTGCGTTTATATACGGATTCTCGTGTGATTAAGAAGTAATCAAATTGTTAAAACAAGTAATTTAAAGAAGCGTAGAAGTTTGTAAAATTAGTTTGGTGTCCCGTGCGTTATAAAAGTTAGCAGTAAATCAAAGTGTCCCGGAGTCTATTCCTGAAATATCCTTACTATGACATAACTGTGAAATGATGACCGTTTGTTTTTCTATTTGTGTGACTATATATTTTTTATAAATTTTGTGCAATCAGTAATTACCTCTAGCGTTAACATAGGCTTTGTATAACCTTGCAAGTAAATATTTTTGAAAAATAATAACCCCATTTTAAGAAATATTTCTCGAATTACGTATTACTTTACAGTTTGTAGCGGACACTTAATCGTAGTGTTGCAGGCAAAGCGTCCGGTAAATGTTAGTTAACAATAGATATTAGATATAAATAGTCATACTGTAGAAGCATTGTTTAAAATCATGGCTTCAATATCATCTTTTATTAGCAATTGTTTTAATAAAAAACAAATTTAACGAAAATTTCGACCAATTTGTCTGCATATCTCAAGGATTTTAGATTACTTACTATATCCATTAACAGAATTAAAACCTCGCGCTATATTAAAAAAAAAAGATTTTTTAAAGTCGATACTCCCACAAGAAAAAAGTTTTGAGTCGCCAAGATTAAATTGACATAATTAGCTTTTTCCAAAATTATATATATCTTCTGTCATAAAAAATAATATAATTTATGCAGTTGATATTATATCATATACTTCACATAGCACAGTCATTCAAATTAATTGATTAGAATTCCGATGATTTGAAATGTATTCAAACAAAGATAGTCAAAGGTAGAAGCGGAGTCTGTGCCTTATCGCGGCATTATACTGCATAGCAATTAAATTATTGTGTTTTAATTTTTATTTTCTTAGTTTTACACATTTTTTTTTATTCATAAGTGTTTTTCTTAATATAATTTTTAATTTTTTTGTTAGTTTATTAATTACCAAATTTAAATGATTCCTTTCTTCTTTCTTTCTTCAATATTAAATAGGATGTGTAACTATTAAATAAATAAATTATAATATATGATAAATTGATTTTAATTAAATAGTTCAGTTCAGTCGCCTCATCATGGACAAAGATAATGCCAGGCTTTTTGTTTTCGTCGAAATTTATAATTTTAATTCGAAGGGTTGCCAGTTTTTCAATTTACACCAATTAGTGAGAACACGTGGCTTATTATCTTAAGATTAACACTAATTAAGACTCTAGCGGAGGCTGGTTGGGGACCTCAAAGCGAGTGCTTTCCTTTGAAACATTGCTACTTAATTAGAGCTCATGGTGTTTAACGCTAAAATTATATTTATAAAATGTTTATCAAGAATTCATGGCGGTACTAACGCAGAACTTTCAGAAGGCTTTTGAATTTCCGCTTTCACGTAGTTCTCTTGTTTGAAGTCGTCTGTAACTTGTGCGGTACGGATGTGTGTATGAAAACTGTCTCATCAAAATACGCTAAGCTTGGAAATGGTATTCGAAAGTACTTAATTAAGCCCGTGCTTAAAAATATACATAGCCCTTGACGTGCATATGTAGATATTTGTTTAAGTAAACCTGTATCTGGAGTCTAGACATTGCCTATGAATTATTACGCTATATTATCTAAGAATTAAAGTAATTTAAGCTGAATTTAGTATACCGAACTGACCAAATATGTATATAAATGTATATAATAATGAGAATACATATGAATAATACTGATCAAATATAAAAATAATGATATATAAATAAATAGTACATTTAACGCTTGTAGCACCTCATTAGAATTTCCGATGTCATGGGCACAATAACCATATACAAAGATGATTACAAGAATACCAAGGCTGAGATTATAAATTTAAATTTATCGTTTACATGTCTATCTGAGATGATATCTATATATGATAATACTATTATTTAAAGAATAATATGAACAACAGCAACCCCATATTTTTTCAAACTCGCCTCATTTCTGGGTAGCCTTAAAAATAATCGCAATAAACAAAAATCTATGGATCGACAATGTAAACCAAATACTTCAATCATTTATTTACAATATATGTTAGTGCATAAGAAATTCTGAAAGTGATTAGTGTAAAGTAATGAAAAATTATAAGGGTTGATGGATTTGCTTTTGAAAAGTACGTTTTCATGTTTTTGTTTTTTTTCAAGATGACAAAGCTAAAAGGAGGGTTACGATTTTGACCAGCATGTATGTATGTATGTACGTATGTATTCATTTGTATCCTCATAACTTCTCAATTACTTTGTTAATTACAACTCAATTAGTTAGTATATGCCAAATGAGGTATCGTTGATCATAAACTCTTAAAGTCTGTTTGACGTCACATTAAAGTAAATATGGCGTCCTCTAAAGTTCTAAAAAAAACTAGACATGATGCTGTAATGGGTATCAAATGGTAGGACATAAAGCATAGAGAATATCGAAACCCAATTGTCATATAATTTAAATACTTTACAGTTAATGCTGATGAAGTAGAGCTTGTGTAAATAGAATCTTGGTTTTCTATGGACTGTTTTACTAATTTTTAGTATTTATCTTAAAGGTATACAAACGAAAAAAGATAAAATTACTGAACAATTTCTATGTTATGATAATGAACTTGCTCTTAAACGTTTCTGCAAACTAAATGTAATCTGTAGTTGCTACTTATTCAGAAGACATGAATAACTCAGCGAAGTTTTAACGAAATTAAATTTGTACCTATTACGAGATTTACATCTGAATATCTACATAGAAGGAATATTTTATAAACTTTCCAGACAAACCAAATAAGTATTGAGTTTTTACTTTTAATGTATTAATTACTGGTTATTATCTGCGACGTTGCCTGTTACGTAATATTAAAAGGTATATAATTGAGTTTAAAATATGAACCGGGCTGTTCTCAAAATGTGTCAAATATGTGTCTATAACATATCAATATGTGATAAGCGATAAATTAGTCTTTACTCGTATAAATAACTGGAATACACTTTCGATCTTTGCTTGGTGCATTGTATGCTTATTAGAATTACAAAAATTAAGTTTTATATAAAAACTGTTTTTAAAAACATGATTTTGAACAGCTGAAACATTAAATGCTGATCGAATTTTTAGTAATTTTTGGTCTTTACGCGTCGGATACGGTGCATTAATGGAAACCTATGCTCTGAGATCTAAATAACCTAATCGATAAGAAATGTAAAGATTATTTACTCGTCCACTTAAAATTCCTTGAATTTGAATAAGATAAAACTATACAATGGTACTTTTAAATGGGAGGAAGGTTACTACCTCGTCGGAATATTTTTTCACATGTATGTTCAACGATTATTATTACTCTGTGAACTGATTTTGATAATTATTTTTACCCCATATATATATTTGAACTAATTGTATACAATGTGTGATATGTTTTATTTTCCTTGCTTTAACACAAACACATTACCTATATTTGGGAGTAATTACCAAAATTATTTTCTTAATTTCTAAAATAATTTTCTTAGTGCTAACTTACATGCTAACATACTTATTACCAAAATGTCAGGATAGGTTCAGCACTTTTGGTTGTGTTGATCTCTAGGTCTGTCCGTCACCTTTCTTCTTAATATATGAAGATGTACACAAGCAAAATTTCACGAATTTTATTAGAATTACGAATGAACACGGTTATCTGTATTTTTGGAATATTTGTTTATGTAGGCTTTCATCCGTTCGCTCTTCCCGGACGCTAACCTCGATTACATAGCATCCAGGGGCGTCCGGTATGGAAGGGGCCTGTAATTGCATTAGAGGATGTCCGGGGAGTTTTAGATGTATCCGCTTTTAAAGTAAATACGTAAATATTTTTTTCACCCTGATTTTCATTTTGAAAGGTTATTCAATACTGCATTGATCTGAGGCTTTGTCCGTAAAATGTTTGCTTTGTACCGCGTACTCAGAATGAACGTTTTTTGATTTTTGATTGCCGATATTTCGAACCAGTTGCATGGCTTGTGATCACGGCGGTAAAAATGTATAAATTCCTCGTTAATATTGGTCTAACACCTATTTGAAAATATTGCTTAAAAGCAGTTTTTTATTCTTATGAAACAGTAAGAATCGAGCATGCAGGCCACCTGATGTTAAGTGGTCACTGCAGCCCATGGACAACCACTTCCAACCTCAAATAGAAGTTCCATTTAAGGATGGTTCGGATGCGTTCCTACTCTTGAGGGCTAAGATGGTCGCCTCCAATAATGTGTATTTGGCAAACACACACAACCGAAACACAATGCATAAAGAACATGTTGCTTTTCGGTTGGTTATGAGGGTGGCGGTGGTGCCGCCCCGGACGAGCTCTAACAGCTCTACCACCTTTAAGCATTTTATTTCGACAATAATTAATGTTGGTCCTTGCTCAGTACCAATATGCGTGATAATACGTAGTCTGTAATGTGACTAGAGCTCTATAACTTTATAGTAGCTCAGCTAGAAAATTGAGATAGATTAATTCAGTTGCTTACGCGTTACGCGAAGCAAACAAAAAAACAATTTAAATTTTTACATAATCGGAACCATAAGAAGTCTAAAACCTTTTGTGAATGTATATTTATGTCAATTTCATTGTAATTCTTAAACATATCTATATATATTACTGATAATAAGATATTACTGGTCCAACTCCATAAAGAATAGTTCTCACTTGAAGTTAGTCAAATGCTCTCCTACTTTTAAAGACTGCAATGCGCTCCTCATATTTGAGCTGGCAATTATGAAAGTTAGAAAGGCAGGACATCCTCATTATTACATGGAGCAGCTCATAAAACCAAGCAAAATCCATTTGTTAATTACTTATTCCATCGGCGTTGGGAGAACTGTATGCAGATAACGTTTAGTGTGACTGCAGTGAATAAAGCCGCAATTTATTAGCAGGTCAGTATCGCATATGCCTAACATGTCCGGAATCCGCGCTGTTGTTTGTTAGCGCCTTATTAATTCGAAATTAGGGAGGAACGTGACACGAGTACATTTATTTAATGTCGCACATTGTACATTTACATAAGTACAAGTCCAAGTTTAATGAGTTGGCGTTTTATGTACGTTATAAAAGAGCTTGTTTGTGACATAACTTTGCCGATTTATAGGTGTTAGCCGCAATCTTTTATTATTCGTATTAATACATATATGGGTTTGTAGCTAATCCGCCTGTAAGATGTTTTCAAAGAACCAAGAGAATTTAACGACGATAAGGTTTAACATTTGTCGTGATCTCAAGACATGACTTACTTACGCATAACGAGACAGACAAAGCGTGAAAGAGCGCATGATATTTAGCCACCACTGGTCACCCATCCAATTCTCGACCACTCTTGACGTTGCTTAACTTTATCGATCGTTTATGATTTACATATACCGTGGATCTATGTGCGTTTCTATAGTTGATACTGCTTGTGTGTGTTTTGTGTGTTTGTGTATTTTGTATACGTTGTACTTAGATGCATGTGTAAGAACTAAAATGGTTGGCTTACTTGTATGGCCACCATACCTCTCCAACCGAAACAAGAACTTTTCACGGTTGATTATGAGGGTGGTAACCTCCGACAGTACAGGTTCTATCATCAGCGAAATAACGCTATTAGTCAGAAAACGAATCAGTCATCGCAGATCTTTGCGGATCAGATTAAGTCTTATCACTAAAAAGGATTTCATATCTAGTTTGAACTAGTTTACTAAGTTCTTACAACCAGCCGATGCGTGTTTTCCTACAAGCGTATAAAATGACCCAGTTAACTAAATTGGCGGACCAAGTTTCGAGCTCCCAGCTTTGGCAGGATATTGTGTTGTTAATATGTTGCCGTTATGAAATGATTGCTTGTGTGTATGTTTCAGAGGGTTTATGAAATAAGGAGCTTGTAATATTAGTTCTCAGTGATATTTTAAAGATTTCGGTCTTTGACTCGAAAGTCCAGGGTACAAATCCTTCGAAATTATGTGTGTACTTTAAACTAATTATAAAATGATTGTCTTTAGCGGGTGGTAGTTCGACTGTAGTAGTTCGACTGGAAGGTACCACCTCTTTAGACGATCTGCATGTTCGTTTACTACTCCCACACAAAGAGAATCACAGCCCATAGACATCCACGTACAGCCATAAATTCGACTAAAATCCTATCTGAGCTTGAACGTAGATACATTGCTACTCCTGAGGACTAAGATGGTCGCCTCGCTTCCAAGTGTAGCCAGCAAACGCACCTCTCAAACCTTAACTTAAGTAATGCTTCACAGCGGATTATAAGGGCGGCGGTGGTACCTCTCCGGTCGAACTATAGTTGTCCCACCTTTAAAATTACATTATTAAAGAGTAATAGTAATTGTTGATCTTGTTTTGTTATTAAGCTCAAGGGCGTTCAAAGCCACGGATAAAATTTTATACCTACAGTAAATTTGGCATTTATTAGATTTTGGCATTTATTAGCATTACTTTACAATGAAATAAAATATTTGAATTTGAATAATCTGTCGCATACTTGCATTTTAACTTAGTCCTTAATATTTACAATACTTAAGAATCCCAACGTATATTGTCGCATGTCTGACTTTTGGAAGAAATTAATTCAGATTAAACTTATTTATTGTGTATAGGCCTGCGGGTCACTTACAAAATGTCAGTTACATTTGTTTCTTAATCTACTGTCTGTTGGGAATGCGATATATACTGAGAAGAATTTGCAAGAAACTTTTTATTGTTCATTTAGTCCACGAGGCAGGTGTAAATTTCGTCAATCGTTTGTTTTCGAGTGCTAACACGCAAAATGCTTCAGAGTTGTAACATGAAGCCTCGCGAAAATTTGCTTCGGTTCTGTGGATGGAATGAGCAGCAATAGCCACACATAAAAAGCTCTTTTTCGGCCTCCACCACGACCACTGCTACTCGTTCATAATGCTTCATGTTCATAAGGCTTCATGATATACCTCTCTGAAGTATTTTTTGACTCATTGTTTGAGAAGGATTTGCTTATCTGTTGCTGACTCGCGTTCTATTCATCATTATCCATGTTATAATGTTTAGTGGCCCAAATATTAACCGATGGCTATAGAAGTAAATACCTCATATTATTTGGCCACAACTTCATATAAATAATATAATATAATAAAGGGTATTATTATATTTGTCTAACCACACCCTATTGGCTATCAGTGATTTCTAATCTTATCTAGTTGTAGCGAATATTTCCGTCATTTCGACGAGGTCAAATAAATACAGGAGCATTATTTCTATTGGGAGGTCGCTGACCGATTAGAGGCTTAATAATTAACGTGTATTTGCTCGGCCACTTGCCTTAGGTTAGGGGAGTGATCAAGAAGGAAGCCAAAATGGTTGCTACGCTGATTTGGGGTGGACTTTCATAAAATATTCAAATATTACGTGAAATTCTATTCTACGTTATAAACGCATTTCGGTTGTGCTAACTTAGCAACTTTACACATTGTGAATTCAAAGTGCGAATCTATGACAATCATTTTTAATGTTTCATACTTACGTGTATATTAGAAATTAATTAGTAAAGGAAAGTATCGCAAGGAAATCTAAATGCCTCAGAGTTCTGCGTAAAGTTCTCAAAGGTGTGTAAAGTTTTCCTAAAGTCTGAACTGTTTCCGAACCATTTTGATTTTAAAAGTAGACCGAAAATAATTATTGGGATAACTATGTGCTGACGATGAATTTAAGTTTACTTTTGACATTCCCTCTAAGCCTTTAGGGGCAGATTTTTTTTAAAAACTTGACGAAATAAACCGGTTGTCAGTCCATCTGATATTAAATTATCGCTACCGCTGGCATGGACCTTTGTATAGAACCATCTTAGTATAGAACGAGAGTACCAACTGTATTCGATCATATATATATACGATCGACTTCTTCTTCTTCTTTCGTGTCGGCATGACTGGTTATTAGAGGGTAGTGCAGTTAAGGAGTTAATTGGAGAGGATTAGT
>DWON01008853.1:0-11817 GCA_018251015.1 Phocides pigmalion okeechobee | reverse complement strand
CCGCACCACTTCAACCGAAACACAAGTAATGCTCTACGACAGATTATGAGAGCGGAGTAAACCAATAAATAACATTAATATGACAATGAACGGATAATTATGACTACGAAATAATTTCTTATGGATTTTCGATTAGAAATTATGGTCAATGTAAGCATAAGGTTTTGTGCACACTTATCGTGTTACATCGCGTGGTCGTTACGGCGACCGTAATCTAATGTTTAGTACGTTTTAACACCGATAACTTCTGATAGGACATTTAAGAAACACGTTGTATACAATGTTAAATATTGATTTTATTTAAGTTTACTCAGGCCTCGGATGAAGTTGCTCCGAGAAATGCAAGTTAAATCTCGAATAAACCTTAGTTCTTGAATTTTATTTTAATACAAGACATGATTTATCTACATTTGTATGTAAAGGAGTGAAGTGACCGAAATATCTTGAGATAGCCAAAAAATAAGTAATATAGCGTAAGTTTCTTTATGCTCAGCAAATAATTATGGAAATTACACCCCTAAAATAGGGGGTTGAATATTTGTATGACAGCGGGTAAAGTAGAGCTACATGAGTTATTGCTATATATGTATGTATGTGTAATATATACGAGTTCCAGTGAAGACTTCAAGACAATCTATTGAACCTAATGAGTATAAACTTTGCAAAAAACCACTCGAGTTTGACAACCCTAAAAAACCTTGCAAAATTAAGCCCATCGCTTAGGGTTCTCGCGAATCGACTTTGCGGGTCATTACTACTAGAGGTCAGCGCGGTAAACGGATTCCGTCGTCTTACAAGTTCGAAGTCCTTTAATCCCGAGTAGTTATTAGTAGTTAGTAGTACTTAGCTACCTTTTAGTATATTAGGGTCAAATGATACTCTGTCTGAAGTCTGTAGATGTATTTTTAACACGCTTTTATTACCTTGGGTTGTATATATGTATGTAACGGATTCCTAGAGCGTAATTTTCACCAATTTCCAGAAGTCTGCTTAATTTTAAACTTTGCACACGTATCAAGGACTGATGACAATTTCATGAAAAAAAAAATTAATAATAGTTAAAAAAAAAACTAAAAAACACGCTTGTATAAAAAAAACAAATAAAAAAGGATAAATAAGAAAAAAATATATTGCGATGTAAAAAAAGCGTGGGGTGCTTTTTCAATGATCTATTAACAAAACGCACAATTTTTAACTAGTATTTATTAATTGGTACATCTTTACAATAAATGTCTCACCTCTAGATTTGACGCTCTGATGCACAATGGCCGCTTTTGTATTAGATAGGTATTTTGAAATAGGATTACGTAAGTGTAAATGTCAAATAAAAGTAGGTTAACATGCGATTCTAAACTACTATCATCGCGGAATTTAAAAAATTTACTATGTATCGAATGTTTGTACATGGAACCCAAAAAAGAAAAACGAACAAAACGGAGGGTAGATAGATTCATCTAACATTAACATCAGTCAACAGATTTCCTCGCCACCGTAGTTTAGCCGTGACTACGAGCCATGCAACTGGTTCGAAATGTTGGAAAATGTTGGAAATTGAAAATCGTTAATCGTGAGCACCCGGCACATAGTAAAAAGGTAAGTAAAATTATTGTCTAGGTGTAAAGATCACTAATTCTTTTTAGACATTTCAGCATTTTTTTAATAAGGGTAGCAAACGAACATGCAGACCACGTGATATTCATTGTTTGCAGCAGCTACATCAAAATCAAACGGAACCAAAGTTCTATCGGCGATCGTACATAGATGCGTTCCGACTTCTGAGGATTGGGATGGTCGCCTCACTCATAAGTTTAGCCAACCGTATCTCTCCAACCGAAAGACAAGTAATGCTTCAGAGTGGATTATGAGGACAGCTGTGATATCTCCCCTGCCAAACTACAGTTCTACCATTGATAACTAAAATACAAAGCGTTCCAAACTGAATCAAACCAAAGTGTTGTTCTAAAAATTCAGCAAATTTCAAAGCAAGAATTTCTTCAACGATCATTGTATATTTTTTACGATATTACCATAATCTACAACTAACCGTTCAAACATGAGCGGTGTTTCGATTACAATCGTCATTTTATATCGTGTTGTTATTATTTTTATAGTTTCGTAATTTTACGATTGAAATCGTCCAATCGCGATGTCGACATGACGATAAAATTGTCTCGTATCACACTATCTGTTAATTTGATATTACATGGATTGTGTTTTATCGTTGCTGTACGATTTACAACACGACACGGAACGTCTTCGTTCAAATTGCTCACTGACCTGACATTCTTCACTATAATGTATCATATCAACATATTATACGATTGATCGACGTCGGTGACAAGGCTGGTTCATATCTCGCGTAAAGAATTGTGATTGCTATTCAACGCGGGAATGCAGCTAGCGTTCTTTGAATCATGCCGCATGGGCTCGGACTCCGTTTACATTGTTTTGGTTAAGCTTTTATTACAATTAGTTTTAAGATTTTCATCATTGTAAATATATAACAAAAAATCATCTCATATATTACATATAGCAGTACATTTCAACCTTTTATAGAGTAATTAAGTATAAAATAGGTATATTAATACGCAAAGTGTATTTCTGTATATCATAGAACACTTTCGTATTTTTTTTTTAATTTATGTTGTAAAAAAGCAATCGAGGGAGACATTAGTAACTCCTCTGTAAGTGATTCAAACTTTTTTGAATTTAACTTCCTTCTTTTTTGAAAGAACTTAAAATGTATAGGACGGAGATGTATGTACATATATTTCCTTACGTTGTGGTATTTTCTTGTATATGATATGTATGCAGTTTATTTTATTCATATAGTTGTTTTAAATCAAATTTAAACATCTTAATTTCCTTTGGGGAATCTGGTAGACTGCACCTCAATAATTTACCTTGACGCATTTTTTGTTTTTTGCTGCACCTAATTTTACCAAACGCTTTTCAAACTTAACATTATTACGGCATTCCAACTTCTAATAAACCTTAATTGCGTACCGTTATGTAGTACACAGTCTTCTTGTTCAAACCCACGACGCGATGGAGTTAAAAACCAGAACATTATGCGCTCATTGCCGTGTGAACATTTCGACTGTTATCTAATGTACGTAGACTTAGTTGCACATAGATTGCCTTTTATGTAATATTGTCTTTTTTATATCAAAAGAGACGTGCAGGCTTATTATTAAGCAATCGATGTAGTTAATGGATGTCATTATACAAGTCTAAACGCGACTGAAGTCGTCTTCGAGGTTGAACGATCTGTGAGATGTTTTGTTACTCATAAAGACTAACTGTCGCCTCGCTTCTCAATGTAGCCCGCAACTGCATAACTCCAACCTAAACAACAGAGCTGTTCCACGGCGAAATATGAGGTCTAAGGTACATCCCCGATCGAATGATAGTTCTACCACCCGTCAGAATAGAACTTTTAACACTCGTTGCACCATTTTAGTATCTTGTGTCATGGTACTACGGACACATACGAAACAAGCACACGAACACTCAACCCTTGGATAGGCCGGGAATCGAACCCAGAAACGCAACGCAAATCAAATACGCTTTATAAGCACACCACGAAAGCAGCAGAACAACAGCATAAGTCGCTTAATGGGCAGTAGTAGTATATTCCTTCGTATTCACAGATGAATGGATATGTTATTTAAAAAGTACTGAGTCTCTTATGACACTGGCTTCCACTGGCTGGCTCAAGGGAACTGATTTACATTGTAGCTTTTACGTTCATTAAGTTAATGTAAATAACTTATAATGAAATAAATTATTCGAATTTAAATTTGAATATTATTTATTTATTTATTAAAGGTTCACCAAAGTATCATACACTTATATAAATTATAATATAAAAGTTTAAATAAACAGCTCGTGTACCCACAGTTACAGGTAAACACGTCATTTAGAGTATTGACGCTGTCATCAATTACATTATAACTAAATTAAGACTAAAATTTACATGAAATATAAAATAAGAACATACAATAAATATGAATTATAAAATAAATAAGGACTTACATACATTAAAAACATTAAAATTGAATTAATATCAATAGTAGTATTCAATTCAGTATACCTAGCAAGAGATACTAAAATACAAAGTACCAAAGGACAAGACATTAAGAATATTGCACTGACGGCTGTGAATTTCGCACGAACCCGGCCATGTTGGCAATTTCATTTGATGCGTCAAAGCGTCGCGGAAACCGCAAAAGCCTTTGATTAATGCCCTCACATTGGCACCTCATTAAGCTCTTGTAAAACTTGCAACTTTGTAACGGCCTATTAGAATCCCGCATGTCAGGCACGTTTAGAGATCCGTTGCTAAATGGTTAAAAATAAACCATTACAGTTCCGTCATGTGTAAATGTCCGCAGTTCGTATGTTTTTATGTCAGTCTGCCCGTATGTCCGTAAGTTCGTATCTGTCTATGTCTATATGTTCCCCGTCTATCCGTAACTTCGTATATGTTTTGTCTGTCTATCTATTTGTCTGAAAGTTCGTATGTTTTATATCTGTCTGTCTATCTGCATGTCCGTCTATTCGCCTCTCCGTTTATCTACGTTACTCTATCCATATTTTTGTTTCTTTCATCTGTCTTTGCGCTTTCTCTGTCCATTAGTATATTTGTCGTAATTCAGTGATTATTAATAATCATAAACAAATTTTGGAAGGAAGATATAGTCTCTGAATAGCGGTATAAACATTATTTTTCAATTTTATTTTCCTGCGTCATTCTATAATGAAGTAGATAAATAAAAGAAAAGAAAAATGTTATTTATTTTTTTATTCAATGATTATTTTGGCCGTCAAAATCAGTGATTGGTTGCATTACTTAGGTTGAGTTATTCATACATATAATATGATGAAACATGATATCAAAGTGCACAATATTACCGTTATAACCAATCGATTTGTTCATACTACTTAAACTCGAGAATGTCCTTTCGCGAAAATGTCACAAGCTAATAAATACCAAATGTATTTCATTCTGCTCTTAATAGACATGCATATTACATAACTAGCCACATTCTTGGCAAATCGTAACGACACTAACGCCGTAAAGGCAATAACACACGAAGTTTTTGAAGGTGGGAGAAAACTATAGTTCGACCGGGGAGGTACTACTGCCACCCTCATAATCTGCCGTAAAGCATTACTGTGTTTCGGTTGGAGAAGTGCGGTTGCCACTTTGAAGCGAGGCGACCATCTTAGTCCTCGAAAGTAGCAATGTATGTACATTCAAACTCAGATAGCACTTTAGTCGTGCTTGTGGTTGTACGTGGATGTCTATGGGCTGCGACTGCTTAACATCAGGTGGTTTGCATGCTCGTTTGCTACTCTTCTCAGAAAAAATGCAAGTTGCTATTGCGATGAGAGTCCTATGGCAGCAGACATATAAATCAGGCAAATGGCCCGTAAAATGGCAATTGAGCATCGCAGGATTACGACCGGCGGAGATCGTAGACACACTGCCATCGCGGGTGTGGTAGAGGAGTGGTAGGCAATAAAGAGATCTTTCAAATGTTAGTTAAAATTCCTAAGGCTATTATCGTCTTTTCAATTGATTTTTTCAATCGTTGACAAGTTGTCGCAACCGACCTAAGAATTAAAGCTGCAGTTCTCAAATTGCATTGTGAAGCAATTTATAAGATGGTGGAACTTTAGTTCGAACGGGAAGTGTCACCGCCGCCTTCATAATCCACTGCGACGAAAGTTTTATTTTTCGAATGAAGAGTTACACTTAAAAATAAGGCAACCATCTTTGTCCTTAGGAATAGTAACGAATCTAGTATGAGCTTACATGTAACTCGGTTATGTTTGTGATCGTATTGTACGTGTGTACATGGGCTGTTGCGATTACTTAACATGAGATCAACTGTATACTATTTAGCTACTTTTTCACATATAAAAAGCATGTATTTTCATTGGAAAGATGCAGTCGCCGGCCATAATTAGAAGTGATGAACATAATAGTACACACATGTACGACCACCGATTAGGATTACAGTTCTATTTGAGGTTGTATGTATATGACAATGGCCTCAGAATCAGAAAGAATTAGAAGAGTGAGTGATATATCGCCCAATTTACAAAACAAACTTAACTTTTAACTTTGTACCTGCTACACTTTGAAGAGAGGTGACCATCTTAGCCCTCAGGAGTAGCAACGCTATCTCGTCTACGTTGTATCTGCGTTCTCGGTCGTGTTTGTGGTTGTACGTGAATGTCTATGGGCTGCGACGATTTAACATCAAGGGATTTGCATGCTCGTTTGCTACTCTTCTCATATAAAAAAAAACATATTATGCACCAAGACCTTCCTCAGGGATCACTCTACTTGTAGTTGCAAACTGTGAGAAAATTTGTTCAGTACTATTTCAGTTTATCACGAACAGACAGACAGAAAGACGCGACGGTATTTTTTTATAATATTTAGAGAAACACATCTCATGTACGAACGCACACATTCGAAGCACAGACTCCAACCGCACACCGCAAGTCATTATCTGAAAAATATTTGTAAAGCACTGACGGTGTCGACGACCGTACAATGCGAATGAGCACTCGGTATCCACATCAGTGGTCCGCAATATTAGCAACGAAAAAACTACATCGAAATGCAGCTCTATCATCATTGTTTTCCTGTACATTTGTAAAACTCAATGGGTTTTCGATGTTCGCAAAAATTCACGTTGTTCGATTCATACGTGCTTCTGCCATTCCACAAAAAATATTTAGTGAAATACTCCTTTTTCGGACAATACGAAAATTGAAACATGCTGCCCGGTGAAACGTGGTAGCTGACGATCACTAAGAAAATATTTCAAATTGTAATACAGATTATTATATATATTAGAATAAATAACGCATGTGACCGAATTGACGGCATATAAGATATATAAGATCGACGATGAGATCTACGCCATGTAAAATGACGACTTCACAGTAGACGAACTGTGAGCTGGTTTAATACGTAAATTCCATTAAAAATATAATGGATTTTAGTGAAGGTAAAATTATTGTTCGGCCACGGAGGTACCATCGCCACCCTTCTAATCTGTCACTAAGCAACTCTTCTAGTTTTACTTAAAGAGGAACAGTTGAGTGATATATTTACATGCAAGGCGATCATCTCAATCCCCAAACATAGGAACGACTATACGACGTACGTACGACTACCGATAGCACATCAGTCCTGTTTGAGGTTGTATGTCTATGGTCTGCAGCGGCTACTTAGCATCAGGTGGCCTGCATGCTCGTTTGCTACTCTTCACACAAAATAACTAACGTATTCGAATATAAGTTTAAACTAACTACTTAGGCAAACTACCATTTATGTATTGTAAAACATTAGTCAGGTAACAAGCCCACAGGTGTAACAACTAAATTAATTCCTAAGTGTCACTAAAACGTGACGTGTAGTTTACACCAAGTTGCGACAGTTAAACTAGAAACTCTACATGAATACTGGATTCACAACAACTTATGATTGCTTGCACTTATTATGGTGTTGGGGTGTGTAGAACAAATTGCTACCACAGAAAGTGTTACAGTGTTGAACATACTCCAACATCTCGTATCTATAGATATTTGGACTAGTCAAACAATTTTTGAAATAGTAGAATTTAGTCTATAGTAATCACTTACATCATGCCAGATTGTCTTTTGTTAAATCTATAAAAACAAGTGTTAAATCTTAGAAATAATTATTCCTTCTTATGTTTCTGATTCTGACGGTAACAAACAAAAATGTAACACTTCAAATTGACAAAAATTAAAATGTCATGCGAACTAAACGATATAACAAAAGTGTTAACACTTCAGACGACACAAAAAAAAATACAATTAAAATATTGCAATTGATTATTTTTTTCGGGTTTGGATTTAAATTAATGACATTGATTTAAATTCGAATAGACAGACAGACGCCTTACAAGAGCATAATGCAGTGGATTGTCACAGAATAGTGAACGGCGGTATGTAAAATGTGTCAGGGATCGAATGCCCCTCGTTTAACGATATCAATTACTATTATTGCAAATGTATGAAAATTACTTAATTGCAGTCTAGCCCTAGGACATTGGGTAGATTTGCATGGAACTCTTGTACGACTATCTATTTAGATCTCCTTGTGATAATTTATGGAAGTAGCGTAACACATTAGCTTTATTCATGTTTCAAAGTGTTGGATAAATGTTTTACTATAATTCATAGAATATTTACATAATGTCAATTGGTAGATTCTGTTTAATTCGATTGGGATGCAACATGAAGAAATAGAAACGACAGAAAAAAGAGAGAAATAACATCATAACTATATAACTATGTGAACCACCAACCATAATATATCAAAACATCTATATTTTTATACAAAAAAAAAAAAAAACAAAAAGATTAGACAGTTCCAGATCAATGCACAGCCGAAACCGCTCACCTTAAATTCGTGAAATTTTGCTAATGGATTCTTTATACAGCGTAAATGAGCACGAAGAATGAAATTTTGGAAATCCTTCCCTTAAGAGCGTAAAATAGGACTTTAAAAAAATACCAATTTTCTTCGAAGTCTACTTGCTAGTTAAAAGCTGGAAACAAGCTTGACCTTTTCAGACCCTCGACCATAGACCACGTCTTATGATTTCGTTTTAACCTTAAACCTAAAACCGTGCAAATTATGAAATGATTATCGTACAATTTTACGCAGTAAGTAGTACACGAGCCCATTATAGATAAGGCACAAGTTATCAATTACGGTCTATATGGACCCCGTAATGCGGCTCGGTATCGAAACAGGAAAAGTGAACGCGAATGATTAAACAACGACACAGTTAACACTAAATTATGGGAAAATCATTGCACTTTGAGAACTGAGTTACGTAAGACAATAATTCAATTTACGTGCGACCTACTTCAGCTTTAAAATTCCTGATTGAATGCTACGATAGTACAATACGTCATCATCAAGATATTAATGTCCCAATGATTTCATTTTGAGATAAGACACAAGACTTCTCTCACAAAACACTTAAAAATAAAGAATTAGGTCATAAGCCAAGTGCGGTTTTGCAGATCTTACAAATCTTTCTGAAGTTTATGGAGAACTCAGGAATGCAGGTCTCCTCAAGATGTTTTCCTTCACCGTAAAGTAAGTGATAAATTTTCTAATACGGACAAAAAAATAAAAGGTACGTCCTAGAAACTAGAACACTGGACCTTTGACGTGTTATGTCGGAATATCATCTACCAACACATACTAAATAACAGCATCAGTTTGGCATATCCCAAAATTTTACATCTTTATATGTATAACGTTAGTGAGTTTTGTAAATAAGAAGATAAAATAGAAAATGCAAATAGATTTTTCCTCTGAAATTTACTGTGATATCGAATTTTGCGAAACAAAAGCCGTAAATAATAGAAAGTGTTAGAAATGTTGTTACAATCATTCCGAAACACCAAACATCTCAAAATGAAACAACCTTAAAATATTTGTGAATAATAAAAAAACAGGATTATTTACATTTATTTAAAAAGGAAAGTATTGTATTTGACGTCATTCTCGGCAAAATCAACACACAATCCTTTTTAAAAGGCGACAAACCGTTAATTGGAAATTCAAGAAACGACAAATATTTGTCGACGTTACAAAATCGTCGCGGCGTTCCAAACACAAATATTTGGTTCCGTCTCATTCAATGACCGGCTTGTCATTAGCCGCTTTTCTCACATCACTCGGTCCGAACCTTGACCAGAAGTTTCCCATGATGAGACCGACGAGTACGAGTGACGAGTCGAGCGTCATGTGATAACTTCATCAAAGATTGTATAGATAGCTATGCTGAACTATGGTAGGCTATGCTATGCTAGGTCTTAAAATATGTTGCTCTATTTCTAACAACCGTAGAAAACTTCGATTCAGCCATAGATTTTTATGACCAAATCCCTTTTAGCTGCTCCAGACAGGAAGTTCATAAAGCCTAATGAATGTGAGCTGAAATTTTGGGGGTGACATGAGAGAGGCTATCCAAACACATAAAACAAAGGAAAATGCCCCTACACCGCTGACATCCGTGGCCATCACACCCATAGGTTCTGTATCTACAGTTCCATAGTTAACGCGTACATGCGTGTATCATGAAGCTTTGTGGACGAGACCTAATGGTATAAAGGTGGGAGAACTATAGTTAACGATCGGGGAAGTACCACCGTCGTCCTCATGATACGCCGTAAAGCATTACTTGTGTTTCAGTTGGAAAGGTGCGGTTGCCGGCTACACTTTGAAGCTAGACGACCATCTTAATCCTCCTTAGTCAGATAGGATATCAGTCGTGTTTGTGGTTGTACATGGATGTGTATGGACTCCGACTACTTAATATCAGGTGTTTTGCGTGCTCGTTTGCTATTCTTCTCACATAAAAAAACCTGTTTGAAACATTTTATGAGTTATTACCTGAAGAGAAATTATGACGAAATTTGAATAATCTTGTATAACCTTCCTCTCAAAATTAACAATCAAATCCTATTTTTCCTTAAATATGTCAGCTACTTCTAGAAAATAAGAAGCTGAAACAGATAAAGACCTCTTAAGATTTATTATATTATTATAAAAATAATTATGATTCACTAACAAAACTCGAGCTCAATAAAATGTATAATAACGAGAGTTAATCGACATAATGCATACTTACCAACACACATTGTACAACACAGCAATTCCGTGTTTAAAAAAAGAAAAGCATTTCATACAATAGTGAATAACAGTGACCACGTGACAATAACAATGCAACGCAAACAGCTAATGTGTTATCGTTGAAGTATTTATGTTATTCTAATTGTATTAATCACCGCATATTGCTTTACTATATATAATGGGTACTCACGATAAAAAACTGGTGATATTTCAAACCAGTTGCATGGCCTCATAATCCGCCGTAAAGCATTATTTGTGTTTCGGTCTGAGAGGTACGGTTGCCGGCTAAACTTTAAAGCGAGACGACCATCTTAGTCCTTAGGAGTAGCAAAGTATCTACGTTCGAGCTCAGACAGGTTTTAAAGTTTGGTTGTATGTGGATATCTACGGGCTGCGACTATTTAACATCAGGTAGTTTGCATGCTTGTTTGCTGCTCTTCTCTTATAAAAAAATATGGCTCGTTGTTACGACTAAGCTGCCTAGCTAATGCTAAACTACTTAGCCATGATCACAATGTCATGCAAACTTCAAACAGGACCGAGGGTCTAAGAACTTAGATGACAGTCTCGCTTTTAAATGTTAAGAACTCACGGCAGCCCATGGACTGCCTACTTCACATCACTGGCCAGCAAGCTTCTTTGCTTCTCTTCTCACATAAAAAATAAATAATTAAAAATAAAAAACAAAAGCAAAGTTCGTAAATCCCATTAAACGCTGTATTCAAACTCGTTAAATACACCAGGGCGAGCGTACCACCGAGTCACTGATGCACTCCATCCAAATTTCCAAACAACCGGTCGGACCTTGTGACGATTAATCGATTGTCTCAGATCGCCACGTCGGACCAGAGTCAATGTCAGTGAAAGTGCGCATCGATTTTCTAATCCTCGCTTCCGACCATCGCGACCATAGCATAAGATGAACAGTAAGTCAAACTTGTTTTTTAATACGTGTTTTTTTATAATAAATACTTCTTTCTACTTTTGAAGGTGGTATAGCCATTAGAGCTCGCCCGGGGCGGCACTACTGCCACCCTCATAACCCGCCGAAAAGCAACATGTTCTTCATGTATTGTGTTTCGGTTGAGGAGGTGTGGCTGCCGGAT
>DWON01008852.1:0-11817 GCA_018251015.1 Phocides pigmalion okeechobee | reverse complement strand
ACGAAAATGTGGCCACAACATTAGGAGTATCCAAATCTGTGATACACCGAGTTGTCAAGAGGTATCGGCAGACTGGGAAGTATACGAGACTCGCAGGACAAGGACGTAAGAAGAAAACTATGGCCAGAGATGACCGTTCATCGTAAGTACCGTGCTCAGAAATCGGATTTTAACTTCTTGTGAGGTAAAAGCAAAACTCCAAGAAGTCAGAGGGGGTTACAATTAGCACTAAAACCGTGAGAAGACGACTTAAAGCGGTTGGACTAAGATCTCACTTGCCGGCCAGAGAAAATTGGAATGAAGACGCTTGGGGTCAAATTATCTACTCAGATGAATCCAGATTTTGTTTCAACCCAGATGATAGAGGGATATGGAGACACTCGGGTGAGAGGTACGCTCAGTGCAATTTAGTTGGAAAAGAGGCGAATGGCGGAGGATCAATTATGGTGTAGGGAGGTGTTTGTATAGGGGCACGTACTGAACTCCACGTCTTCGAGAATGAGTCGCTAACAGCGGCACGATATGTGACGGAGATTTTAAAAGGAATTGTAGTGCCATTTGCTCCATTTATTGGAGTATAATTTATTCTTATGCATGATAATGCACGCACTCATACTGCGGCCGTGATACTACAGTATCTTTTAGACGTCGAAATTAATTTCCTGCGCTGGTCAGCGCGCTCTTGGGCTGGTCAGCGCGCTCTCCCGACTTAAACCCGATTAAGCATGTTTGGGATAAACTTGGGAGACGGATTAAAAAAGAAATCCTGGCTCCACCAATCTGAGAGATCTCAAAAACGCGTTACGGGAAGAATAGGACGCAATTCCTCAAAATTTCATTGACGATTTAATTAGAGGTATGCCAAGGAGACTGGATGCAGTCCGAAGTGCAAAAGGCGGCAACACTCAGTACTGATGATAGCCATTCTCATAGACCAAAACAATATTTGAAATAAAAAAATTGTTTGAATGGAAAGTTATTTTCTTTAAAAAAGGGTTTTTCTTTTCAATGTTATTTTTTTTCATTTGGCGTATTATTTTTTCAACTTTTTAAATTCTAAATAAAAGAAAAATAAATAAACAAAACTTTCATAAATAGTTGTGTAATTTCATGTAATTTTGATGTATGCACCCTTTTTTACGCGTTCCTCTAATTTTGTCCATGAGTGTAGTAATATTTTTCAATATCCACGTAGCATGTCTATAAATTTGAGTTTGACCCGGCGATTAATTTTGTTTTTTTATGCATCTTTGTGAATACTACAAGCTTACATCATTCTAAGATAGTGATTTCGAGTACAAAGCTACGCCTAGAATGAATGAACTAATTAACGCCTTCTACAGTCATCAGATAGTCCTCATGGCAATTATGATATAATTTTCCTCCAGGATGTTGGTCGTGTGCGGTGGCGGGGCGCTGCTCGCGCCAATCCACACGATATGGAGTCAATTTCGTAACTTAGTGCTCTTCAGCTTGTATCCCATTAACCCACCTTTACTACACGGACATTAAACATTACACAAAAAACAGGATTAATAATAGTTCCGGTAAGGATCTATCTAAAGTTGTTAAGAACATTAAAATTATACATATTAAATAGATATTCTAATTTTATTTTTTATATACGTTATTTTGGGTGAAACCTTTACAGTTTAATTTGTTTAATATTTAAATTGATGTTCATTTTACTCCTTTGCTGAAAATTATATTGATTTTGATTTTCATCTTAACTTTTTGTAATCTCTAGTATAATTAACATAGAATGAATACTCGTCTCGCACCCCGGCACGCCGCGCTCGCGAGCACTCTCCTCGCGCGGCCCATCACCTGCTAATTAATTACGTACCTACGCGTGTGTGTGCGCCAGAGCTTCCCCAATTAAAGCTCTTGAGAGCTAATATAGAATTGTACATGTTTTATCGTGAACCAACACGCGTGCAGTTATTCAATTTTACCAGCAATTAAGCTGACTTACAGTAGGTAATCACTGTTAAAAGTTATTGCTCCGCACCTATGGATCGTACACTGGTATTACGTGGCCTATTTCTATCAAGTTTAAACTTTTCTCTTTAGTTAGTAAAAAAACCAGTGGATTCCGTTAATATATGTATACATACCGTTAGAGAAAAGTATATATGTATGTTTTCCAAATTACATATTCTTAGAGTTTATTGCGGTCAGAGCCGCAGGTTAACACCTTTATCCGATTAGTTAAACATAATGTTCACGGACGCGGGACCGAATACGATATTATTACATGGACATTACAAGCATTTCAACAGATTTCTACGTAGCTAGTATATAATTCTAAGGTAATATACTGCTGTTTACATTTTTCATAAATAAAATTATAATGGAGCATGCAATAAACTTTTTGTTCAGTGGTCACTGCTTACAATGAACTGCTGCAATGAACTTCTTATATATAATCAATCGAGTACGAGCGACCAAACTTAGTACCAAATGCTTGTAGAATAGTGTCAGTGGCGCAAAGTAATGGGTGGTTAGCTGCGGGACGGCTTGCGGCCGCCGCGGGCACGTGACGTGCCGTGACGCGGGCACGTGACGTGCCGTGACGCGGGCACGTGACGTGCCGTGACGCGGGACACGCTAATAGCGCCGTGTCCTCCGTCCCGTCCCCACCTCCTCATCAGGGCTCGAGTTCACTCGCCATCTCCACACGATCAAATATAATGATATGTAAATCCCAGCCGCAACTAAACAAGACAATGAACGGGTCATCGTGAAATTTTGCTTGCAACTATTTTGCACTACAATAGACCGTTATTATACATGCGCTGCTATGTTTAGATTACTTAGAATATGATAAGAAAGTCGCCAATTGACGCGTTCTTGCTAACTCAACAGAAAGGTCTACCAGGTTCCTGCTGGACTTTGTGGTTCGCGTAAGCAACTACCGCCGCATTCACTTCCTTCCTCACTTCCTTATTACATCAATGTTAGAGGCTGCTTTTCTGATTTACAAGTATGGTGTCGTCGTATTCGACGCTAACATGAAGCGTTACAGCTTAACCCTCATGTGTCCAGCGTCCAAATCCGATGCCGACCTTGAGGACGGTTACAAATACCCACCACTATCTAAGTGGTGGGTATTTGTAACCGTTGTAATTTGTAACCTAATTAAATGTTCGTTTGCCACTACTATATTATTAAACATTAATAAAAACAAGACAACGTTATTATTAAAAAAAGATTTTTTAAGAAATTATAGGGACGTTTGACATTCTTTTTAGAGAAGTTATAATGTTCAATTGTGAAAGTTAAGGGTTTTTGTAGATTAGCCGTAATCGTAGTAAAATACTATATGTGAACTATGTTGTTAGCTCCCTACTCCTATAAATGGGAGGACCATTCGGCGCGGCGGGCGCCCGGGAGTGCCGGGGCCGGGCCACAGGGCTTACCACCTTATTTAAAACAGTCATGTATTGTAACAGAACAGCCTTCTCTGGTTTATGTTGGAAAAGTAGCAAACGAGCAAACAAGCAAACGAGCGTGCCGTCCACCTGATATTAAGCGGTCTCTGCATGGACATCTATTTCCAACCTCGAAAAAGACCAAAGTCCTACCTGACGGTGTACATAAATTCTTTGGCTATGGGGGCGGCGGCGGTACCTCACCAGCCGAACTGTTGCTCTACCACCTTGCAAGTCTTGTTTTATATCGTCTACTTAATTATAATCCAAAACAAATTTCGCAATATCTCTGAAGATAACAGTGTCTTGAAAGAGTTGCCAAGGTTTCGAATTACGTCTTGGAATTTGGAATGTAAAGCATTACGTTTTTCTGTTCAAATGTCAACATTTTATCGAGTCATACCTGCGTCTATTTCATTATTCACTCGCTTACTTATCTTCACATAGTTGCTTCACAAAGGAAGTATTTCAAAATACTTGTACTTGCAGAATCTATAAAATAATTTGTCTACTAGTCTCTAATATACCTCGAAAGCGCCTTCAAAATGCACAAGGTACTCTATGTTGTTTCTGCTGCACTTCTGATGGCTACGCTTGCTAAAGCGCGTCTACATATTCTGACGGTATATTGCCACTACTGCCCATGATCATAATGCAAAACAGGTAGCGATGCTTTGCTGCCTCTTAGGACTAAACTGGAATACCTGATGGAAGTGTCTCTTACATACCATACCCCTTCGAACCGAGCACATAAAACTGCTAGAGAGAGCATTTAACGCTGCTAGAAGACAAACTCAGAACAAGATTGACTACAATCTTCGGCCTTTACTTCCAATAGCACGACAGTATACGGCGTGAGGCATTCGTGCTCTTATTACTGAGAGCTCGGACAAAGAGTGGTAGCGGCGCACGCAGGCCGCGCTCCGCCGGCCGCTACCGTGTGGGTGCCGCCCACTCGACACGCGGAGAGCTTCGTGCTCGATTCCTGCCACAATCGGGCCGGTCAGATTACATGACAATTGATATCTTTTAATCTGTTCGTATCTCTTTAAGTCTATTCGTTAGACGTCACTGCATACAGATTCCTAATATACAATCCTCAATCGAACGCAAAAAGTGATACGTGTGTTGTGATATTTTGTCGCAATTGAACTTGTTTCAAATCCTGTAGATGTTATGTTATCGTTCGTAACGGACGTAACGGAGGTACACTTTGACGAGATATTAGAACTCGGTTCTCAAGGATCGCAATAATTCTGTGTAAAGCCTCAGTCCCACTTGACACAGAGCACAGAGCTCTACAGACCGAATGGCGCTCGCAGGATTTTGTCCAAGTAGTGGATGATGGCCGTACATTTCTCAATATAAAATAACTAACGGATGAAGTACCTACGGAAGGCAGTCACTATTTACCATGAAATGGACATCACAGCAATGTGATACAGATGAAGCTTATCTGCTGATACTTGCTTCGTGCCCGCGTCGTGCCCGCGCCGTAATGGATACAGTTTTTGTTACATAGGAAGGAGCGCGCGGCGGGCTTTGCGGGATTATTCAAAACATTCGCTTACATATGCATGGAACAAGCCCACATACATATGCGCATGATAAACAAAGAGGTAGAAAGCCATATAAATTCGTATCCTCTTTTTAAATAAATTTGAACGTACGGCCGCTCCCGCTCTCGCTTCGTTAACTTTACTTTTAACTCTACTGCAGTTACCACGATCTTTGGTTTACAGCAGCAATATATCTCTGGGTACCTTGGCGGCGGAGCGCGGGTGGTTTTTAACATTTTCGGTAGATCGGATGCCGTCCACGGCCCAAGTAGAGTCCCTTTTTTACAAGTTTCATGCGTCTTATCACTTGGCGCAACAGAATGATTGAACTTGTTTCCCGCGTTTTACTTTGACAAAGGGTATGAAGGTACTCGTTTCCCTAAAATAATTTGTTAAAATATTAATTAACGTCTTAAAATATAACAGGCATTAAAAAAGTTATAACTACCGATATGATTGTCAGCAGTGGCGGGCAGTGGCGGGCAGGGGCGGGCAGTGGCGGGCAGGGGCGGCCAGTGGCGAGCTATGGGACGCCGGGAGCCGTCGGGCGGCGGACCGCGAACGTGTCGCCGCGCTTTGAATCTATGTTACAACACATTTCGTTTTTCATGGGGTATTCCTAATTATTTTTAATACCTGTAAATATTACAGCGTACTGAGAGCTTCACTATAGACAAATAAAAATATATTAGACTTTTCAGTTGTTTCAATGCGCTAATCTCTAAAACTACCGGTTCGATCTGAGAAAATATATTTCGTTTGACAGGCTATTTGTTCATAACGATTATATAAACATTATATACATAATAGAATCCACAACAACAAATAACAAAATAGAATCCACAAAAGAATAACAGTTACTGTGTAAGCGTTAGTACGACGTGCGAAGCGCGGCGCTGCGCTCGCACGCGATGGCGCACAAATATAACCTGCTATAAATATGCCCGCCAAACTAATATATCCCGATATCACTCAGAGGAAGTTCTTCCAAATTTTTGAACCCGTGGTACGTCAGTTTTACCGTCTTTATATAGAGTTGTTTTTGTTGTTTCTTTTTATATTCAGTTTGTAATAAACCTTGACGAAGCGATCGATTAAAATTCTAATAATTTTAATGTCGATTACTTTGTAAATTTACAATCGTAGTCCACCAGCCGATAAGCTTGGATTGTTATAATTGTAATATTTGTTATTATATATTATAATTGTTATAATTGGATAAGTTGGAATTGTAATGAATAAGATCGAAGATATTTGTAGCGACATCATAATACAATGTAGCGTAATGTTCAATTTTAATTTTGGCTGGTCGTAGAATCATAGTTCGACCGGAGGGGTACCCCGCCGTCTTCATAATTATGAAACGGAAATCTTCATGTCGGACGAGTCTGCAGGGACCATTCCAGGAAGCTTCGCACCGCATACACCTACGGACTCACATATGTATGTGTTCAGTTCCTTTTGAGGCTGTACATAAACGTGCATCAGGCGACAACGGTCACTTAACATCAGGTGGCCGGCACGATCGTTTGCTGCTCTTACATGAAAAAGAATGAGCTTTAGTGTGTAGATTAAACGTTACAACACTAAGTATCGTGCCTCAAATCTATTTTTGTCTTCAAATAAATATATAAAAGAGCGTTGCAAAGTTGTAATCTCCAGAGAATCATGAAAAATCATCTGGACGGACGGACGGCGCTAATACCGAGGCCGGCGCGTGGCCGCCGCCCTCGGAATTAGGAACGATCGTCCCGTATCAATGCACGACATAAAAATTGACGTTCAAAAGTTCCGCGGGAAACTTTAGGAAAAAAAGCATAAGTTGGGCGAGAGTCGTCCGGCACGCACCTGCTGCAGCTCGCGCCGCGCCGCGCGCGCCGCGCCCGCCGCCGCCGCGCGCAGCTCCTCCTCGCGCGCCTGCGGACACACACACGATGTTCAAACAGTACTAACGCTTATGTCTTATGCTTTAGTAGTGAAGATTGGTCGCAAAAAACAAAAATTAAATACATCGCTTTTTTTACTTCTTATTTAAAATAATAATGTCACCCTGATAAAAATATTAACATAAAAATAAATTCATAAAATAATTTGCTACTATACGAATGTGATCGACGACGGTTCGATTTACTGCAATTTATGGCCTTCGCTAATTGTGAAAACGTCATGGTGCCGTTTGGTGGAAAAATATTTTAATTTAATATTCTCTAAATTAATCGGAATTTTATTTTGAACTCTCTCGAGTCGTACTCATAGATACGGGTGTAACATAAATGTTGGGAACGATAATTTTTAATACAAGTATAACACATTATCTCCCAGCTGGAGGGCGAAGTTACGCCTACGTCCCGAAATAGAATAAATTTCCGCGGCCATTAAAGATGTACAATACGACAAGATGAGACGCGGCCGGCAAACGCCGACATGGACATGTGCTGCCGTGCACGCGTGGAGGACGGTTTGGGGCTCCAAACACCCTCCTTAGCATAGCCGAAAAAAATATGACGAAATATTCACATGTAAAGTTCCATATTTATTTACTATGTAATTGACTCGAGTCGTTCCATATTTTGCTCATGTTCAGTTCTTTGTACATTTTTAAAGCCCCGATATAAAATATATAGTGACCGCCTCGACATACGACCATTTAAGTGCACGCGGAGCGCGGCCGCGCGGCGCCCGCACTGTGAGCTACAGTTGATAGTGAGCATATCGGTTTCGGTGGTAGGGTATGTTGCTTTTAATGTACGAAACGTGATATACCGCATTCATACAAGTCGAAAAGAATGTCAGCTGAAGCTATTCTAACGGTTCCAATTAATTGGGTTATTTTCGATTTAAGAACCGATTAACTGAAATCGACACTTTTAACCACGGCGTGTCGTGTAAACACAAATGATAAACAAACGGTCATCGCCCGCGCTACGATTGCAGTCGTTGTACCTAACCTAATATACAATACTATTTGTATTGTATATTAGGTCCGCCCAACATACATACATACATAATACATGTGTTACTTTTCTAATACTGTCCCAAATATTGCAATGAACGACAGCAAATCTCAAATTATAACGTCGCGTCTGTGAGAATTTATATTCTTTCTAATCAGCGGACTAGAATGTTTTTAAATAAATCTCAAGAAAATGTAAATCTTCTTAAAAAAAACTACAGCGGGTGTCCGCGGGCAGGGACACTTAAAATAGAGAGGCGTGCACTCTCCTTTACTGTCCTTATAAAATTCAAAACTTTAAAAATCGAATCAATGCATAAAGTAACTACGGCATTGATATGCAAGTTTAATTAAACACAGCGTATTAGAAGCCCCTAATCGATAGAAAAATATATTACATGTTTACATGAAGGCACTAAACGTGACGTTATCATGCGGCACACGCGGGGGTGCACGCGGTACAAAAACTGTATATTGTACACGGGCAGTATAGTGTTGACGTTGACGAACGATATATCGACTGAAATTTATAGTCTCAGGGGAGTCTGTAGTCAAGATAACTACATGAATAAATAATGCGTTGAAGAATATGATGAAGCGGTCATTATTCATTTTAATCTATAGACTATTGGTTGGTAAAAAAAAATAATAGGAGGACGGGTTTATCCACGCGGACGAGGTGATGGTACCTACATCAATCCATCGGGAAAGTACCACAGTCACAACCATTTTGAAAAAAAAATGAATGAAAAGTTTTTCGGCATGCAGTAAAAACAAATCACAACTTAAAGAGTATCAATTTATTATATTAACACCACGCTGTCTTCCCCAGTTTTCTATGACAAAAAACATATTTTGGAAGCTTTAATAAAATTGCATTAAACCTCGAAATGATTTTTTTTTGGTTAAGGACTAAGTGCATATTAAAAAATATATGATTAGCGCACAACGACCGACCTCTATCTTTTATACATAGAGAAGATATACTGTAGTGTACAATATACCGTAGCCAAGTATTTTTATTCCCCTGAACAATTTGCGTTTTGTTTGTTTACGCTTGTTCGGTGTTCGGCCGCCGCGAGCCGCCGCCAGCGCCGTTCGAACGGTCGTAAATGTTTATGAAACATTAGAGGAGCCGGCGCTGTCTACTCTACATGTCTTTCATTACGGTCCCAAGTGACCCGGGCTTTCTTATTCTCTTATAAATGCGAAGTAGCAAACGAGAACATAGTTCACTTGACCGTATGCGGTTACCGACATTCATAAATACCTGTAACCGACTTCATACAAAACTGAATGTCATCTGAAGTTAATTCCAGGCGTGTCGCTTTCTATAAAGTTTAAGATAGGTTTACTAAGATGTAAGGAAGCCGGCGTTCGCGAATTTCACTTGGAACTCGAGGACCGTTCGCGCTAGGAATAGGGGCGACGGCGATAAATGCCCGGTCGAGGCGTGCCGGTGCCGCCACCTCGCCAAATGAACACGGCATTCTACAACAAAACAATGGATATCTTTTGAAATGTATAAAATCATTGGCACACGTTACTGAGATGAGAATTGCCGCGCTCGGCGAGCGTGGTGCGCCGTGGTCACGGCCGCTCCCCCGCGCGCGTCACGTGACGAGCGGCTCCGAGACACCTTCCTCGGAAGAGTCCTCCGCGAGACTGACACCTACCGCGATAGGCACTCCATTTTATGTCTACTTTATAAGATCGAAACGAACGCACCTCCGACTGAATTTGAATTTTAAAGTTACCGAATAAAGTTTATATTTGCTTGCGGGCCAACGTTCGGTGCGATGCTTGGGGGCTGGCGGGGAGCAAGCGATGGGACAGGAATATTCTGTGGTCGGAAATAGCTCCCGCGCCGCGCGCGCAGGACATGCATTCGACTGAGTTCTAATTTAGAATATTCTAAATCACACCTCATAACATTAGCTATCTGCCGGTGAAAATCCCGCCAGAGCTGATTGAGTCGTGCTGGAGACGAGCTTACTGGTGTTGTTCTATGTACTATATGATACAAGCTCTCTTTAAAAGGCTATTAGGTTCATGCTATAAAACAGACGCTTCATTTTTACATATACGTACAGATTTATTTTATTATTTTCAAATGCATTTTATAGTATTGTGTGACAGGTTCGACTGTCGACATATAACTTATAACCTATAAAAAAAATACAAAACGTAATTTCCTAACTTTAACCGGAATTCACCCTTCTATTTGGAACACAATTAATCAACCATCCCACGTTACGTACAACTTCTAAATGCATGCAATGTAATGCGAAATACTGCAAACGTCAACGTTTATCGTCATATCTATTGTGATGCTGAAATTCATATTGGAAATCGCAGGCGTTGCAACGCGGCCACATTCGAGTTACCGCCGGAGCCGAGTGCCGCCGCACGGTGTCGCGCGACGGAAAACCGTTTCCAAGGCGATTACAACCGCGCTCGAACCACGCACGCTATTAAACCGTACGTTAAATGCAAATCGAACAATATTATATACAAATGAGATTTTCAGGTTCATTTGAAACGCAAACCGATCTCGGGTGTCCCCGCAGGTGTCCCCGAGGTGTCCCCGCAGGTGTCCCCGCATGCGCACGCAGGCGCCGGCCCAGCGACTGGCAGTCGTTGCTGTCAAACTGTGGGGAAAAGCTCGCTTCGAGGACTCGCAGTATATCGAGCTGCACGTCTATCGGCCGTCAACGGAATGATAAAATTCGCTCCACGTTCACTTAATTGTTAAATTTATCACAAAGTATACACAAAATCTTAAAAAGGTTCCGGCAACACTCGCCGACGTCGCAACGCGGGGGGAGGGGGGAGGGGCTGCGCCAATGCTGCGGCGGGACACTAATTTAGTCGTCATGTAAATTGATGCTCAAGCGATATGTACTCCAATGTATGCTGCACGGTGGCAACAAAGAAAAACTTAATATCGACCCGAAATCTATTATAATATATCTGGAATTTCGTGCTTAAAAAGACTTACGTAAGGAACGAGTTTCGTTTGTCCCGTCGGAGCAAAATCGAATAAATCGTCTACTAATTTAATAAATCAAAAAATTGGCTCGAAAGTGACTAAACCCTGCGACGTCGGCCGCTCCGGACCGTCGCTGGAGCAAGTAGCTCCAACAGTCACTCTGCTTTGGAGCGCCGCTGAGGATCCACGTCTTTAAGACGTTCTTACTTCTCTCGAGACAGGCCCGCTGTGGCGCGGTACGCTCACCGATGTCAGCGAACGGCAGTGACGTATCAATATATGTATCAATATGACCGATTGATAAAAATATTTTTTTTTTTTATTATCGAAATCGAAGAATACTGTGATAAAAGTAGGCGACATAAAACAATTGACAGTGTCTGCGATGGCGGCGAGCGCGCACGGAGCCCCGTACTGGCGGGGGGGGGGCTACCTTGACGAGGCTGAGGCGGATGGCGAGGCTGGTGCGGTCCGAGGGGTTGGCGCTCGTCGTCAGCAGCAGCTCGCGCACGCGCCGCAGCGCCTCCGCCGCGTCGCCCCGCGCGCGCTCCTGCTCCTGCGTCCGCTCCTGCGCATCGCCGCGCGTTTCGTCGGCCGTCTCTTCCGCCGTGTCGTCTCGCGTCTCTTCCGTCTCTTCGCTGCGGTGAAACGAATAAATATATAGGTCGATAAACACGAAGGCATACGCCCGAGCGTGTGATTATATTACACCGACCGAATGACCGCAGCCGACGGCCGGAGCTCGCAAGGAACGTACCCGGGACGCGCGCGTTGCGAACGCCGCGCGCGCTGCAGCCGCTGCAGGCGGTCGCGCAGCGCGTCCAGCTGCGCCCGCACGGCGCGCGCCAGCGGCCCGCTGCAGGCGCGCACCACGCCCGC
>DWON01008851.1:0-11818 GCA_018251015.1 Phocides pigmalion okeechobee | reverse complement strand
GAAGTGTACCTAATTATGAATGGAGATTCACATATTTAATACCAAGTGTAAATATTTGAGCTGAATATTTTTATTATTTAAAAAATCTTCGTACCGGTTAGGATCGATTAAGATGGAATTGTATTATTTATAATTTAGTATTCACACACTACTACAAATAATATACTATTATAGAATTGACAAACATTGTCTTTCGCAAAGATTCCCGTTGTCGCACTGACATAATTACAATAAACAAATTGAAAATATCCACATTTCTTTGTCACTGACCAAAAAGTGTTGTTTCAACAAGAATATGTAATATGGTAATGAGCGTAGTTGAAGTTACATTAAAATTTTACAAGGAAAACTTTACACAATAGTCTGCTTAAATCAATATGAAATACGAAAAAAGTCTTATTTTTCCCATTTATGAATAATTCTTCGCGCATCGACATCGGTAGCACACACTGCACTCGTCACGTATCATCTTAACATATTCCTTACATGCAGAGGGCGGTACGCGGCGTATTATAACGAATACGTGAACCTACTGTTTAAAAGGTGGTTTTGCCATTTCTTTATTGAATTAACTTGCTCTTTATCCTTCGGTCAAATGTTTAACTCAGTTGAGCAACTGAAAACAAAACGCAATGCAATTGACCTTTAATGTAACCAGTTGACACAGAAAGCAAACATATACGCGCAAAATTAATTCAAATCAACATACACGAAACGTACAAACTGTCTAAAATTTTTAAACACAAATTAGTCGGACTTTAGCAATTATATTTTTACTTATTCGTAAATAAGAAACTTATATATGAAACAAATATAATATCGCACTAAGGTCAATGGGTAATATTAAGCAAAAAATAAGCATCGATATTTTCATGTTCGTAATCAGTTATGTTTAACATAACCGGCATTTAACTATGTTAGCATTTTATATTGATGCAATCGTCGCAAATCCTTCGCTGCCTCCTACTCTCTGGCCATAAAAATATTAGCACACGGATCTGCCATCCAATAGTTACGATATACAGACAAGACTGTAACACGCCGGACGTCATCTTTGCGGCAAGGTGCTGACCAACACTAAAGTTTAACTCCTATTCATTATCGATTGATCAGATGTCCAATGGTCTACAAGTTAATATTTCTAGGACGCATTCTAAACTATTATTTCAATATCAACATTTTACTCTTATGGGCCCCAACGACTGGATGTCCGCCTAGAAAGAGAAAATTTAGACGATAAACCACTAAACACACTGGCTAAGTGCGCATTTGTAAGACTCCACACACCATTGATAAGTTTATAAAGAACTCTAAGGCATGCAAAATTCTTCACATTATTGTCCTTCATCGCAAAGACAAGTGGTAACTATCTTGTAATAAACATACAACTTCGCAAAATTTAATCAAGGGATTCGAAACCCGGACTCCCTGAGTGAGTGAGTAAAAGACTGAAATATCGTCACTAAGCTAATCACAATAGCTAAAAAACTATTATATAGTGATATTAATATCTTACCTATTTTCTCCGTATACGTGGTAGTTGACTGCCCTGGCCATGAGTATCGCAACCATCGGCCTGAGCGCCTTGCCTTGCCCGTCGAAGTAATATGTAGCTATGGTGTTCAGTTCCGCCTGGTTTGTGTTCCGCTCCAGCTCCTGTGAGTCAAATGAACTAAAGTCGAGTTGGGATCTATTTTTTTAACAAATGTTTTCTACAATAACTATAGGACTAATAGATAATAATATTCTTCAAAAATAAAAATAAAAATTAACCAAATTGCACTCAGTATCGCCGATATTCTCAATGCGCGAAAATATATTATGGTCGTTACCTATATTATTTATAATGAAAAAGTTTGAAATAATTAGTGTATTATTCGTATGCTTCAATTACTCTTATTGTAGAAAATTGTGTCCAAAAAACCGTTACGAGCCTACATAGCAAGTTTATTCAAGCACAAATATTTAACAATAAAAAAGCTTCAAGAGAACAATTAATTATATATATTATACCAAGATGTATCTTCTCTATAAAACTATTTACAGTTCTACATGTATGTTTCCATTATAGAAACTTTGGCCTTAACCTTTAAGTTCAGGTCCCAAGCTAGTCGGATACCGCAAAGAGAAATCTCTCCTAAACACCGGTGTGGGTATACATAAATGTCAACCTACATATCGTGAATATATTGGACGTCAATACCATCTTGTACACTTTGATCTCGTCCAAAAGTCCGCTATAAAGGACGCTATATTATAGTTAAAAGGAAGCTACAAAACTATCCTCTAGTAAATTCTGATTACTACGTTGTTATAACTTGTTTAAATATTTCTATAAAAATATTTTTTCCACACGCAATTCTTAGTTACATCTCGTAATTCGTACGGTAAGATTCCAAATTAGAGCTGCTGATTAATTCAATGATTTTGTAACTAGCATTAACTACAGCTTAACCGTTAAACTGTTAACACTTTCCCTGCGACGTACAGCACTACTGTATATTGCGCGGCGCAACGCACTTGCGTCTTGTACACACCTATGTTGTACGTGGAAATCTGTATGGATTTTGGTGAACAAAATACTACGTTTACGTCGGCGCTACAAGACGGCGAGCGAGCATTAAATCTATGTATTCGTATATCATGCACAGATGCTAAAAAATACATCATTTCAGTGAATTGTTTAGACAAATATGCTAAAGTTTAGTGTCTGCCTCCGGCAACGGTAACCCGATCTTATATATGACCGCCGCAGTCAAAGTGTTAAACGGAACTGATGCAAGTATCTCCGGACAATGTGAATCTGAACATTTCTAAACTAAATGCAGACATTGTGTGTAGCAATTTTATTGTGTCGAGATTTAATGCGCTTCCCTTGCCTTGGTAATGCAATTCGTTGACCGGTATTGTGATTGTGAATGACATTAGTCCCCAAAAGCATAAACGTGTAATAACAAAAGGAACGTTGCTCCATTTATACATCTGCTGCAGAGTTTTTATTACTGTTGACACTTCAAAACTATCTAGATGGCCCACTGATATAAAAATGCCTTTATAATTGAACAGATAAACCGAAGATCAGTCAAACGTAGATTTTGGTATATATTAAAAAAGGTGAAAAATTAAGAATACCATATTTTCATAACTAATGCTTTATGTATCTCAACAATTATTATTCAAGGACGCTCTCGGGTAGCCCCCGTTTACGTAGAGCAATTAGATTTTTATCTTTTTATTTTTCTTTCAATGACATCCAATGTCAACTAAAATATAAATTATACCAAAATTAAGAAAAAATATCAGCGGCCAAGTAATCCGATGTCAACTAAACAAATTGGTATAAATTGACAAAGGAAAACGAATTACATACATTTTTGTTAAATTCTTAAACGTTTTCTGCAACACCAACATGTCATTAACCGTCAATCCAGTTAACCTTCAGTGCCACGCCAGAATTCAGTCATTTTAAAGCACAGAAAACCTTTAATAACAGTAGCAAAAAATATTGTAATTTCTTCAGCAGTTTATGCAATGCCGAAATGTCAATAACCGCCGATCTAGCTAACCTTTAGTGCTCGGACAGGATTCAGTCAAACAATAGGTCCTAGTAGCACAAAAGAGTACAGATCTTGATATGAACAGAGAAACGTTATATTAGAACAGAGAAACCTTAGATTACATTAGTGAACTGTTTCTGAAATAAACATAAAAAGTAAAATTTTACACTAACTTTAAGTTAAAGATTAGTCAATTTAGAAACTTAAATAGAGAATTTAAATGAAAATTATACTAAACTTGAAGTTACCGATGGGATGGAAAATTATTTTATTTATTAAAAAAATATTTTTCTATTAAACAAATCCATGTTATTATAGATTAAAGTAATTTTATAAATGTTTTTTACTAAAATTACTTTACGGAGTAGTCATAAACTATTAGGTGTTCATAATTCTGATTGGAAACACTAAGCCAGAAACCAATAAGAAGAGACAAAGAGTTATAATTCAGGTAGTGTATATTGTTCATTATGTTTCTGCTTGCATAATTCAAATAGGACTAGGATGGTACGCACGTTCGCTCACTAATATAGTTATCTGTGAATACAAACCAAACGTTGTCCAATGTTCCTAATCACTCGCCTTCAATAGGTTGCTTAAAGATTAACAATTCAAATGCTCAATTTTGTAAGGCAACTATAACATGAATGGCTACCTGTCGTATGCATATTCAGTTACATACAAACGCTAACATATTACGTTTAACTCGATGTAATCATTGTCATGATTATAACGTAACAAGGGACGCTTTAATTTGAAACATTCATATATCTAAATTAATATCGCACTAATATGATATGTCATATCGGTCAATCAAAACAATATAATAAATATCTTTCGCTCGCGGTTTTATTAATTACTCAAAATAATGAATCATGCGATGTTTAAAGCAAAACAACCATTTATTTTACCCTCTTAAGAACTCTTAAATAATTTCCGATTTTATTGCTCACTTATGCTATTTAAAGAATATATCTGAAAAATTTCAAGATTCATTCAGTGATGTCTAGGTTAGAAAACCACATTCCTTGTTTTACATACATATATGATTGCATCTTTGTCCGTGATTAACAAAAATATGAGCGTGTTCATAGACCTACCTGAAGGTCGTCAATAAACTTGGACAGCTATTACTTGAACTTGACAACTGGATACGACTGCTTAACGTGCCTTCAAAAGCACGGAAGCAATTACAAAAATCTATAATGGCACTTATAAAAGTAACGACTAACATGTAGTGTAAATGGAGCTTCAAAAATCATTAACAGTATAGTTTCACGAACTATTATCTATACGCTAAGACAAGTCAACTGTTTTACAAATTAAAAATTGTTCAATAATGACGATTATAACATATTCGTCATTATTGACGATAATGAAACAGAACACTAATTGTATATTTTTTGTGTCTATCTGACGATAACTAGTTTCTGCCACCCTTGATCATATGCAGCATCTGACGCATCTAAATCGATGGTCTCTTCGTATGTTAGACAACTGGGTACCACAACTTTCCACCAAAACGCAAGACTTATTTTACTCTAAAAATAGGGTGGGATCTGATGCTATCTTGCAGATTCTAGCTACAAAGATTGTAAAAAATATATATATCTTGTATATTACGTCCGTATCCAATGTTCATATTACATCAATACTCAAGCAACAATTTAAAATTAGTCACGACTTCTGACATTTCAGAAGAGTACCTAGAAATAACGAGGCTTTTATAAGGTGTTAACAAGATATATATATCACGATACGCGGTGGGAATGAGTGATGATTCTTGTGATCAATTGCTATGTGAACATTTGATGTAACGTTCCCATACTGCATACTAATGGGACCAAGGAATACATTTATGACAGAATCGATTACTTCATTGTGTTGATGTAACATGCGTGGGTAGTACAATTTACATTTTGTAGATATAATTATTTTGATATTCGAAAATTAATTAAATCTAGAAAACACTAATATAATAAAATAAATATCAAGGTAGACAAAAACTTCATTCAAGAAAAGATTTAAAAGCAAATTTAATTAAGTTTTCTACGCTGAAATACAAATGAATACATGTATTACTACAAATCAACCCCTATGATGTAATAACTTTCACTTTTTTCAAGGTGTCCTGAATCTTTATGTAGTCTTGTTAAAGTTACCCACGACAAAAGGAATTTAATATATAACTACGAGTGTTAAAGTGAGTAAGTAAAAAAAATACACGAAATAATATCATGTACCCATCAAAAAATTTAATAATACTTTAAATATTGTCTATTGTTTTCCTTTTAATTTGAGATTCTTTACGGTCAAACGGCAAGACACGCAATCGAATGGGCCGTGACACAGAACATCTGCATCGAACCTCGCCAGCGCCTTTATAATGTGGAACTGTTGCAATATAATGTTTTGACTCTTATCAAAGTAAATCATAATGGCAAAATATCTAGTTTTCTTAATCAAATCTTTGGAAATTCACCACTAGCGGTCACCCATCTAATACCCCACCAGCATGACGTTCCTTATTTTTGACAATCGTTTGCGAACTATATAAGCAAAGAGCGTTTTGCAAGCATCAGATCCACACAATTAATTTTGGAACAATCAATTAAGAATTATCAAAATTAAATCAAAAATATTAAAAAACAATATTTCAATAAATAGCATTGCTTTGCTACGCACATAATAGTATATGTAAATATCAGTTAGGACAGAATATCAACCAACCCAATGCCATATTACCAAACTGTTTATCTACAACGCAATGTGCTGATTAGCGGTCACCGGTGTACCTGCATGGCAAATGTTTGAAAATTAGATTACAAGGTTAAGAATGACACAGCATAAAGATATTGAATTGATATGTACAATTGACAAAACTTATTATTACCGCCAAAATAGCCAGAAAAAAAAGTAATGTTACGTAACTGTCAAAACCCGTAAAATCGGAGGATGTCAGCCAGTACAACATTAGCATGTGCATAATAAAGTGGCTATATATAGATCGATTAGTAATATTAGTTTGCATAGATAATAGACTTTATCTAATTTTTCCGATATATGTGTATCGGCGATCCACTAAAAGTTCTTATTCTTGGGACACTGAATTATACTGTTGTTAATAATGAAGACAATGAATGAGTAAAGCGTAAATATTTTTATTATAAAAAACAAGAATACGTGCTATGTAAAAAAATCGTAATATTCATGTATTAAATCATAACAAAAAACTTCACTTCTTCATATTCTCATCAAGTTTTCCTCCCGAAAAAAAAGTCAATCCAAAAAGATTGCTAATAATTGGGCCATTGTATCTTACACGACTGAGCCCAGGTAAACAATTATTTCTTTTTGGTCACCTTATGCTTGTCTCTTTATTTAGTAACGCTTAATCCCTATAGATCAGTTTAATGAACTGTCCATCCGAAAAAAAAGAATAATCACTTGTACCCGTGACTTCAATCGCCTAAGTTTCAGATAAGTTATAATTATAGCAAAAGGGAAAAATATATATCTGCGAACCTAATAGATAGAACGTTACAAGCTATAGGTATCTTAGACATTACATAAGCCTAAACGCTATATGTTTAATTCAAATTGGTAAAAAATATAGTTCAGCACGATGCAGTAACAAATAGACAAACACAAGTTTAAAAAACAACGATAACGTGGCTATATCGATCATAAAGACAAACAGAAAATGTTCAAAATCAAAAACAGATACCTTAAATAGACTTGGCTTACAGTTTTATTATATATACAGATTGCGACCTTCAAAACAACACTGTTGTCACGTCATATTCCTACAGAAAAACGGTTGCCCCACTGGTGGCAAAGTAGCAGTTAGATTAAAGAAAGTGTTTGTACTTGGTAATTTTCTTCACAGCATTTAGCCCCGAAACAAGGTCAATGCTCAAGTTTCGCGCGGTTTCACACGCCGCACTTTCCATCGCTACTTCTAACGCAACATCCATTCATTACCGCGGTATTATCAATCTAATTAAAATTCATAAATCAAGTCCATTATGTACGTTACTCGTTGGTTATTATATAAATTGTTATTATATACATGATTGTTTTCAGGTTTTAAAATAATTGTAGAATATATTTTGTATATATTTTTTAACGAAATATATAAAAGTAGCACATTATAATAACAGCTATTATTATGATATTTATTTCGTTCCTAATATTTACTACTACGCATGTAAAATGGTCTTAGTAATAAATAAGTACACAATAATGTATTTGATATTATATAAAATGATATTTATATGTAATTGAATTAAGAGTACAGAAAAATACATTTGTTTAAAGCAAGTTTACACGTTGATTTAATAGATTGTAATAAAACTTTGCATTTGTTGATCCCGTAAATTAAATTCTATGCGACAGTATTTCACACAGATTTACATGTAAAAAAAAGTTTTTAAATGTATTTTCCTAACAGCTAAGGGATTTCTTTTTAAAAAGATTACCTTATCTAATCTAAAAGTGCTAAATTCTAACAATAATAATTTATCGTAGCGTAGCGTGCTACTGAGCGTTTAAATAAATAAACGGTAAACTTGACACATATTGTGCTAGAATATCTGTAGCATGAAATTAAATTATGTAAAGGTCAAACAATGCAGTTTATAAATATAAAATGTTTCGTGCCACGACTACTTTTATTTGTCTTAAACATAACATAATAAACACGTAAACTTTCCGTACTACGCATTAAAAATAATGGATTATTATAAGCTAAGTTACAAATGAAAATCCCTTATCATACAATTACGAAACTCGTGATGAGTAGACTCGTGACGGGATGGAAGATGATAGTGGTATTTGTATAGATTTTATGTATAAGGTCATTAATTTCACAATATTAAAATTAATTATTCAAAAGTAATCTCTAACAAAGACGAACCGCCGTCATCAACCGATTAATGGAACGAAACACAACATTTTGTTGTACGCTTCAAGGTCGAAGAACGCAACCGCCACAACTCATTTCGGTTGCAACACATCTTCATAAATCTTAAGCGATTTAATACATAGAATCCTGACGAACATTTGAGTCAAGGACTGAATCTATATAAAGATAAAATTTCAGAGACAGAATACTGAAACGAATGCAATGGTTGCAAAACGACGTTCACCGGCTTAGTGCATAAATATCAATGATGCATCGACACTAAACAATTAATGTGGCATAAGCCTGACCATACAGATAGCTATATTATGCTCCTAGGAAGCAACAAAGTGTACAGATAACATACTGACTTCATAATAGAAGGTGAATTATATACACTTTGTGATTCGACTTCTGAAGAAACATCACAACATGTGACCAATACATAACCAACATCATAACAAAAGATGGGCCCAAACAAGCATTCAAAATCAGTTTATCTCCATGCCCTATGCAAATTTTTCTTAGCATAAAAGTATTCCTACCATATAAAAATACTATCGTCAACGATTATTTCACTTTTAATAAATGTGTCGTATTGCAAAATTCACCTCAGCAAAATTCGAGATCATTCCTCCACCTACGTACTTTACAAAGAGATATAATGAGATGAATATCAAGATACCAAATAACTATGTATATTTGCAAATAACACCAATAATGTGCCGTACGTGAAAGTACGCTGCTAAAACTTTTTGCTTTGACATCTAGGAAATGAGCATTTAGAAAATATGCAAGTTGTGGCGCGGCGTACACGTATGCGCCTAGTTTCAGACGAGTTTCCCAAGCAAGAAAGTAGGCGAACGAGCCGCCGCATCTATAAATATGGCGATGATGGTAGCAGGATCGCTGTGGATCCGGAGTCACAGGTCCTTTCGATTAACTTACTGTGTTACGCTTTAATCAGTTATATATATTATATATAGGAATAAAAATAATGGTGACTTCCTTTCGTTTAAAATATTTGATTCAAATAATGTATTTTATTTAAAAAACAAACGTCACAATGTTGGATACGGTGCTCTCATCGCCATAGAGGAAGGATTGGATATCACTCTATACTCCTCCAATATGTAGACATGCAGGAAATAAAATAATTAGAGTAAACTTACTATCTAAACGTAGTAACTCTTACAACTAACTTTTAAATAACTGATAAATGGTAGAACTTTAGGTCACCTAGTGATGTTCCATCGCCGCCCACATTATCCTCCGTAAAACACCTTTGTGTTACGTAGGGAGGAGTGTCTTAGTCCTCAAGAGTAGCAATGATTCTGTGTGCAATTTCACATAGGACCTCAGCCTTATTTGTGGTTGCATGAGAATTTCCATGGCTGCAAAAACTATATAACATCAGGTGGCATGCATGCCAGTTTGCTACTTTCCTTATATTAAAAATATCTTAATATATATAATTCTTCTGTGCGTTTGTGTCAGTGAACTCCTTCTCAATGGCTGGACCGATTTTAATGAAATTCTTTGTGTGTCTAAAGGTGGATCCGTTGATGGTTTAAAATGTCAATTGAACCCAATAGGTAGCACTGGAATCGGATGCAAAGCTGATATTTCTGAACTTGGATCCAGTAGAACCTGGCATACTTTCTGCACAAAAATACTTAAAAAAAATTTTCAGAGCGAGACAACGTCCGCTGAGCCCACTACACGTATATAATAGAATTACATGTATATTCTAATGTATCTAATAGAAGTTACTATTATTACAACTCGAAGTCAGTACATTGTCATTATTTATGCAGATAATCTTCTCGATTCTTCCACTGTAAGTAACTGTGGTTCTTGTTATACAGTGATTTATTTATAAACGTCTGTCAATCAATTACTGCAGAGTCACGCAACATTTTGAGGAAATTATTATAACTTATTTCCGAGTTCACATACTGTGACAAATCCGCTGCAACATTATGTACCTATTGACAAGTAAACTGTACACAAACGACCTATTCTACTGCTGAGTCTGCAGCAATAAAATAAATCGTTTTACGCATTTCAGAGGTATTACGTTAAACTTACATCAATATATTATATAAGGTATCCTTTCTTTTTATTACATCCGGAAAATAGATAACTTAGGTAAAAATGTGCTTATTAATTTATCTACACAATTTTTGTACTTTTGTTATGTGAGAAGAGCATGCAAACCAGCTGATGTTAAGTAGTCACAGCCCATAGACATCCACGTACAACTACAAACACGACTAAAATACTATCTGAGCCCGATCGTAGATACGTTGCTACTCCTGAGAACTAAAATGGTCGCCTCGTTTCAAAGTGTAGCCGGCAACTGCACCTCTCCAACCGAAACACAAGTAATGCTTTACGGCCGATTATGAGGGCGATTGTGATTGATAAACTTATCAATCTTTATCAATTTGTCTGATATCTAACGCTTGACCTATTTAAAAATATTTGCAATTTTTATTTTTGATAATTATCATGCGTAAAATCTTAACAATTTTGGGTAATCATATTATTTTATATTTAAAATTATTTGTCCCTTATACATGGAACTTGAGTTTCTCTTTTTTACAAAATTGAAAACAAACACGTATAGTATAAGTAACTATTATTCTCTGCCAGTCTCTCAAAGAGACATTGAAATCAATTTGGTGAATGATTTCAATGTCACGAAATTACTCTAGCATCAATTGTAAGCACCGAGAGAACGCCGCGCCCTAGTAGTTAACGGTGGTAAATATTCGTTGCTTGCTTTATTATATAGAAATTATATACCTACATATAGAAATCGAGTAATGGAAGATAAAGCTGTTAGAATCACGTTCCGGGTTGCAGTAATGGTTGTAAACCGCAATTGCCGGCGATGCGCAAATTGCACAACCCACACCTCGCGTGCTAACGCGTCGTGACTTTGACACACTTGACGATCAATGGACACCGCGATGACCTATCATGGGGAGACCCCTTTATTATTCATATAAATAAATTATCAAATCGCATGTACCGCACAACTATTTGATAAATTAAAAGTCAAAGAATGTAAGCTACGGCAAAAGTGAAGCTTATTTATCGATGCGATGCGGCCATCTTAGGATTGATAAAGCTCTGTACCATGTACTATGTGCGATCTCAGTTTTGTTTGATAATGAAAGAGTAAGAAACGCGCATGCAGGCCACCTGATGTTAAGTGGTCACTGCAGCCCATGAACAACCACGTCCAATCTCTTGAAGACTAAGATGATCGCCTCCAATAATGTGTCTGCGGCAACCACATCTCCCCAACCGAAACACAATACATGAAGAATATGTCGCTTTACGGCGG
>DWON01008850.1:0-11818 GCA_018251015.1 Phocides pigmalion okeechobee | reverse complement strand
GCGTTCCTACTCTTGAGGACTAAGATGGTTGCCTCCAATAATGTGTATCCGGCAACCACACCTCCCCAACCAAAACACGATACATGAAGAACATGTTGCTTGACGGCGGGTTACGGGGGTGGCGGTGGTGCTGCCCCGGACGAGCTCTAACGGCTCTACCACCTTTAAAATGTATGTAAGTTCTCCAAGTTCCACCTGTTAAGGCATGAAAAAATTGCCAATTTGTATAGATTCTGGTGTTAAAATGTTGCTGTTTACTTTCAGCCGACTGGGCGTCGGAGTGCGTGTCCCGGGCGGAGATACTCCGGCTGATCTACCAAGGCCGCTTCCTGCACAGCTCGGTGACCCTGGGCGCCCTGGGGCTGCCGCTCGGCCGCACCACAGTAATGCATCTAGTGCCGCGCGAACACCTCCCCGAACCCAACTCTCATGGTAATTTTTAATTAACTAATTAATTTATTTATTTCATGGTACTTAAGGCCCATAGACATACACAAATACAAATAAACAATATAGTAAATTAACACTTTCCTTGCGGCTACAACACTGCTGTGTAATTCTCGGCGCACCGCGCTTGTGGCTCCTACACACCTGTGTTGTAGCAACTAATTCGTATGGATTACGGGCGGATAAAAGTGCCGTTGTTACGTCGGCGCTACGAGACTGCAAACGGAAACAATGTCCATGCAAATGTTATACGGATAAAAAGACAATATATATGTGAATTGTCGGCCTTTCTTCAGTCTAAATAAAGGGTTCCAGTTTAGTCCGCCTCCTGCAATCCTGAGTCAATTTAATATTTGGGCGCTGCAGTCAAAGGGTTAAATTCATAAAAAAAATCTGCCAGATTTCAAAATTTCTTCGTAGTTATTCTAAATAGGTTATAATAATTCCTAAGGCAGGCGATGAGTGAGCCTAAAAATTTCAAGAAACCATTTTAATGTATATTCATTATTTGCCTTCCAGAAGTTCGTTGCAGTTAACATTATCCAATCCATCCCTCCACCTTTCCTCTCCTATGTTTGTAAGTTTGTACCTCCATCGTTAGTTTCTTTAATTAATCCTTTTAAAATTAGATACATATCGATAGCTATTGAATAGTATATTAAAAAGCGTATTCTAAAGTGTTTTAATTTAAATTTAGTTTTTTTTTTATATTGAAAGATTAAGAAACGGGCATGCAGGCCACCTGATATTAAGTAGTCACTGCAGCCCATGGACAACCACGTCCAATCTCAAGTAGAACAGAAGTTGTATTTAAGGAGTTAAAAGTGAGATTACAGGAATGTTCTACAATTCAAGAATAAAATTGTTTAGTTAACACTGAGGTTCAGGAATAAATTATGAAGACTGATTTAGAATTCATTAATAAATAGACTCTAAGCTTTAAGCCATTTACGAAAACAATTACACAATTTTTAATCTATAATGATTTATTATCTGTAGTTAGTGTATAGTTATGTCTATTTATAAGATTTTTTTATTGTGAGAAGTGTAGCAAACGATCATGCAAACTACCTAATGTTAAGTAGTCGCAGCCCATAGACATCTCTCATCTCTTACTAATCTCTTATCTACTTACAATCACACGACCGCAGTTCTATCTGAGATCGTACGTAGATGCGTTGCTACTCCTGAGGACTAAGATGTTCGCCTCGCTTCACAGTGTTGCCGGTTATTATATACATGTAGATAATTGTCGTTTTATCATATTTCAGACCAACGGCAAAAGAGTAAAGGCGGCTCGAGCAGTTGCTGTTCAGCGTCTTGCTGCATACTGTAACGCGCCCCCGGGGCGGGGGTGGGGGGTGCGAGCGAGACGGGTGATACGGCGGCCGGAGGGACTCAAATGTGTTCACACTCAGTGATTTAGAGTCAGGATTCCATTCGCCCTAATGTAAACTATAGTTGTTCACGTAAGCCGGTGGTTCTTAACGGCGAGAACGGTGTCGCAAGAGATCCGACCATTCGGAACCATTTTATTAAATCTTTTCCAGATACTGTCAATGCCTAGATACCGATATAAATGTATTCAGAGACAGACATTTCTAGACAATAGATGAGGCTATAACGTAATTAAATTCCAATTTAAAAATTATGGAAATTTATAATCAAATCTTTTCTGTTTTCAAAATTTTGAATGATTCGGTACACCCGTCAATTTAGATGAAAAATGAATGACCTGCTTTCGGATCAGAACTCTGTTGAGATTCGGAACGCCATTAGTTGTGTTCGGAACATTATTGTTCTGCATTCGTATCGCTTATTACTCCTGATTCGAAACACTAGCTGTAAAGTCACAAAAATTAGAAATATTCGAATTAGGGTTTATCTACTACGATTTAATAAGGCCTTGTAAATGTGCGCGGGAATAACTATGTTTTCTTTTAGCGTAATTATTCAACGAGCTGATACGACCACGAAATAATTATCGTGTTTCCTGAACACTCATGTTCCCGGAACAACGGCGTTCGGTTTCGGAACAGTAACGTTCTAGTTCGGAACAATAACGTTACGGTTTGGATCAATAACGTAACGGTTCGGATCAATAACGTTCCGGTTCGGATCAATAAAGATCCGGTCCGGGACAACCCCGCTTGAGAACCACCGACATAAACGTTGACGGTAGTCTTGTGATGTTTTTAAAAGACTCGCTTGTAATTCGATACAACGTTAGTTATAAAGTAGATCACTGGTATTCGATAAATAATTTTCCGTCGGTATAGCACGTTATTTGTTTCGAGGCTAAAATTGTGCACAATTTTGAATTTTAAATTTTAAAATTTAACGCACACCACATCGGGGAGCTTTTGAAAATATCGCAAGCGTTGTTTCGTTTAGTACTTTATCGTCACAGGCGTGTAAACCGGAATAGCTTTACCGAGCGATATGTATCTCACCGCGTAAATAGATATAATTTATCATTATAGATAATACGTGCTGCCGAAATATGTTTAAATATAGTAGATATTTGGTATAGATTCGTCGGAAATTAATGTGTGTACGGAATATATATGTGTGGCGTGGCGTTTTAGGGGACGCGGCGTGATTGGAATCTAATATCGACAAATTACAAATTGTTAGTATTATAATTTAGGCCATTCAACATGAATTTATATAACGTTACTAAGGGATATATTTATAAAATTTAAAAATGACAAATTATGTAGTGAAGAAACGGTATCGTGTGGTGTATGAATATTGTTTATTATCATTTGCGATGTATATAGTATATATATTCGATAAAATCACTAGAGAATGCGACGGGCTACTGATATTTTTTTCCGTTTTTATTTTGTGATAAGCACTTGCAATATATTTAGATTGTTTTTTTTTTCTTCTTTTGTTTCAATAAATTGCTTTTTACCGCGCTAGATGTAGCTTTTAATGAAATTATTGATACGTCTGTCTGTGCATAATGTTTATAAATACATACATAATTATATATATAAAGAGTATAGTTAGTATTATTTAGTGACGCGAACATGGCGACTGTATGGAGACGTGGAAAGATGGTAAATTTTAGTTTAACTAGGCAAAATGTTAAAATTAATGTTTAATGTGTTCAATTATCATTTTACGATGTTGCAATTTAAATTAAAAAAAATATTTTCCATCGTTTAAGAGTTATTGAAAAACGTATTTAAAATCTACTATTCCAATGGTAACTTAATAATAATAATGTCGATCGATTAGTTTTTTTTAATAAAATTTATTTTGAAGCAAAGCTTGACTTTACATCCGGTTTGTTTACCATCTTTTATTATAATTTATGAGTTCGATGCATTAAGATGCTCACACACGGGAAATAATCGTAGTGACAAGCAATACAGACGCAGTACACAATATTAGAATATAGTAGAATAATAATTGTTCATTCGGTTGTTTAGTCAATAATTGACTGTCAATACTTGTGGCTGTATGTCAATAATTGTTGCTGTCAAATATTGCCCCGTGTGTGGGCATCCTAACAAAGCGTTACCACAATATATGCCACTTTTATTGTAAATATCAATATGTAGCTTTTTATTTTATTAATTTTACATTACACATCATTATGTATTGACGTTATTTTTTAATTTTGATTTTTTTTACATCGTTTAGATGTCTTCTTATGAATCGGCTTAAGGATTGAGTTGTCTTCTTTTAAATTTACGTTTGGCTAAGCCGATGTTTTTATGTAAATTAAGTCCGCATCGTGAAATATCTTGTTTTTGGTAATTGTCGTCTGTCTCTCGAGACATTTGATTGCCCATATAGAAAGGTAGTTTGGTTTTCATACACTAAATTACTGGTATTCTATTGGTGAAAATATAAAAAATACATAACAAACTAATGCGATAAAGATAACAAAATCGAAATACAAATATAAAAAAGGGAATGTTACCCAAACACATATTTTTGTGTTTTCGTATCTCATAAAAGCAGTTTGTGTGTTCGTTTGAAATAAAAATCGACTTTAAATTTTCGAAACGCATCCTAACATGATGGTATACATATTGTTATCGAAATAATGTGTGGTATAGTACAAATAAATATATCTACGATCGAAATACCATTTGCAACTTTCCTGTTCGAACAGTATTACAGACAGAATTACAATTATATATATAAAAAATAATGATCATGCATTAATTGGAAATCATATAAATTTAACTAATTTTCTAGTTTCATATTTAACGTTTCTTAAATTACGCAATAAACGAGATAAAGTACGATAAATGAAAGAAATAAAAGGAAGAATGAAATATACGAACAATAAAGATAACGCCACATAAAAAAATATTTGTACTTTTAATTTGCAATTTTGATTTACCTCAGTCCGATCTACGAGTAATATTCTCCATTCCACTATTAAAACCTTATAAATTCCTTAAAATATTAAAATCTTTTGTTATTCTTAAAAAAATGTATACAGATTAATATCTTAATTAGTACCCTATAAAAAACAATGGATACTTGCAATTTACAGTATTATTGATATCAATAATATGTTGACAATATTATGTTTCATCAATATGTTGACCAGAAAACATACCATAATATTGACAGTAATATTTGTCAACAACATTGTGTGTAAACGACTTAATTTTGAAAAATTTTAAGCCAAAATAGCTGTATTCTAATCCAAAATATATGTTAAACAGTCTTGCCAACCTTCCAACATGTTTATATTAATATTATACATCGAATCAAGGATGATGCAGCAATCCCTTTGTTCCGATACCGTATGATTGATTTTTTAATATTAATTTTGGTTAATGTTTAGTTGCTGTATGTAAGTATTTTGTTAAGTTGTGTAAAATAACTAGTTGATAATTAAAATAAATTACAAACACGAATGCATGTTTCATTTTTATTTCGCTTTTCGTCCTCTGTATATAATATTAGAAGTCGCTTTCGTATAGTTTGATTGATAAAGTTACGAATAATTATTATGATAGTGGCTTGTGAGCTCGATGGGTTTATGAAGCATTTTATTTTTACGACATAAAGGGCAATAAAATATGTTTGAATTGAATGTACATTACACTAATGAAAATCTTAATACTTATTAAAAAAAGCCTAACATAATCAATCTAAAAGGAGTCCAGGCCCATGCAGTGTGGTGCCAAGAATACTAACCGCATTCCTGTGTTGATTACTGATCGCAATTCTCTGTGTGAGATATGAACTTGCCCTCTTGTCACCATCAACAACATGGGACTAAATGTTAGAAAACCTTTTTCGCACAATGACCCCATGGCAAAATATATTGTATTTTGGATGTAAAAAGAAGAAAATTAAAAATATTGTACAATTTTCGGGGTCTAAAAAAGTGGGAATAAAAAAATAAGCTTAAAAAATTGCTAGCTGCAAATACCAAATTGAAAAATTGTTATTGTAACATTTTCCTAAGCTTCAAAAGTATTTAGTAACACATTGTTTAATTTCATGTGGGACTTCTGTTCTATGTGGTTATAGATGAGCATCGGTGAACAGTAACAGGTGGGAAATGTGGTACTTTACTACATCAGTTTTAAAAAGAAAATATTGAAAATAGTCTAAATATTTGTGAGCTCTATTACTATATCTCTATTATTATCTACTTTGCTATAAAATTAGAGAAACAAACCGAAAAGTATGATGTGATTATAGGTATCAAAATGATGACATTACTGCTGTTTTCATAAAAATAAAATGTCTTCGTATATTGTATGTATAGTCGGATATAGTAGGTAAGACTCGCTCGCGGTACGTCGCAGGCGAGATAGTTGGATGTCTTCACCGTATTTTAATATTTCCATAGAATAGCTATTAAAACTAATTGAGTAACGAATAAGTGTAAACAAAGGCGCGTCTGCACTTCAATAAATACTCAACGATTTTTATATATAACTAGTGACCTATATTCTTAACTAGTAAACCACTCCAGCTTAGCACATGTCCATTATTATTGAAAAAACTAAAAAATATATTTAGCAATAATATAATAACAAAAAATGTAGATATGACAGCAAAACTGTCCTGACTGACGTCACTAACGTCATATTTTGATTGACATTTTCATACAAAAGTACTTTCAGAATTTCCAAGTATATCAGTGATTTTTTAAATTTTGTTTTTCATATAATGCTAATTGTGACATCCGGGAGAATAAAAAATGTTAAAAATAAAAGCAATCTGTTCAAAAATAAAGAGATATAAGATTTTGGGTCAAGGAACGTTTTTTATTAATGTGGATGTGTACACATTTGTTTATTTATATTTAACTTTTGATATTGAAAATAGTAATTATTTTTCATATTTAAATTGGTCAGCCATGGCGAAGATCCCAGATTCCCGATGCAGTTACTCAAATATATTTATTCTAGGTGTAAAGTAATTGTTTAAAAATGGGACTCAAAAGCAGGTTCTTCATAGTGCACAATAAAGAGGTAATACCTATTTATATGAAATTCTGAAATGAATTGACCCTAATTAAAGTTAAATCGATAATAATTTTGATAAAAAAACATAAATATAACGTTTTATCTTAACTGATTTTAACCAATGATGATGACTAAGCATAAGTGATTATAATGTTCCAATTAAAAATACTTTTATCGCGGATAAGTATTTAGTGATATAGGAAAACTATTTCATGATTTAGTTTTGTTGATAGGAAGTTCATGATCAGCATCAAGCGGACTGTTTCTTATTTTTATCTAATAAATGACATTGATTAAAAATAAAAAGACTTAGATTCGATAACAGATAATAAAATATTAATAGATAATCTATATTAATATTTTGTAGCTGAATGGTGTTCATTAGAACGTGCTAACCACTGGATCTAATAGATTTGAATCAATTTGTTATGCCAAATTTAAAATTTAAAAATAATTTTAAATTTGACATGCTATTAAAAGCTATGAACATTTTATATAAATTAATAAACTAAAAAACCTTCCATGGTTCGTTAATTTCTTGATTTATATAAAATTTTCATAATGTTTACAGCTGATTCAAAGCGCTCTACAAGCTAGGCTACAATGTGTACTTATTTGACTTTAAAATGAACTTATTACTTTACGCTATGTGATATCAGGCTACGGTTCTTAAATGTATGAGAAACTTCGGAGCATACATAGATTTAAAATATAGAGACACATTAACAAAATATTTAACAATAGGTATTTCTTATATAGGAGATTTACATGGCACAGCAGTAACTATACTGGTCTGAAACGCAGGGTTCCAGGTGGGAAACCCGACTAAGTGATAAATTTAAGCTTCTGTGTTTGTGTAATTATTATTGTTTAATCGATATCGTCGTTGCTATTGAGCAACTACGACACAAGGGTGTCATATTGTGAAGTAGGACTGCAAAAAGCGTTATTATATTTATTTATATTATATTTACTTACATTAACGTTACAAGAAACTAAAATAACTGTTTTTAGATGCTTAAAAAATGTAAACGTTTAATAGCGTCATGTAAGTTTAGGAAGTATTCAAAAATTTCGGAAAAATATAACAAAAGCAACGAATCGTTATTGTATAGGACAATATTTGAGTATTTATTGAAAGTGCAACAAGATTATCACGAATGAGTGTAAATATGGAGGACTTTTTTAGCCAAAACTAGAGTAAAAGCATTAGCTTCAAGTGAATATTTCAAAACCGTTGTATGTGACAATTAAAATCGTTATTTCGAAAAGTAGAAGTTCTAGTTTCGAAAAATTTTTCGTTATGAGATTATTTCTGATAATTCAATAAACATAAATTATCACGATAAAGTAATGAATTTATTTTTAACATGCTTAAATATATACCTAACTTCTTAAAAGTATCTTATATTAATACATTTACAGGTTTCGAATTATGGGGACGCATAAACAAAAATGCGATTTTTTACTGTTGTTAAATTCTACGATTAGTTATCTACAATCTCTGATTTTCTCGCAATAAGGAAACTCCTTTTAACAAATGATGAAAAAGCTTGTAGTAGGCACATTCAGTAAATTGTAAACAAAGATATTTAATGTTTACGTCCCCTAAAAAAGTTTTTACTACGGTTTGAAGCCTGTGTATTTTTATATTTTTGGCTTGACAATAGTTCTTCAACTGGTTTATTTTTAAATGTCATGCCATGTGTTAATATGTTAATAGTATGTTAATATTTTCCATGTGTGCTTGTATTTCTCTTTCTTACTTAATAAGATAATAAGGGATAGCACTAAATCTATTGTCACACGCAGTTATTGTAGATATTATTTATTAAATTAAAGAAATGAAGGATTGTCTTTTGCACACCGCTTTATCTACGTTTGTAGTTGCACTGCGGTAAAATTATGGCGGTAGCACAGTTATTTGTAGAGCGCCATCTGTCTAACGAAGTAAAAAATGCGATTTTAAACAATATGAATAGAATTTAATGTTTTTATTTTGAAGCTTGCATGTGACCCTTTTAATCCTTAGAGGCCAGTTTTTGTCAGATTTTCCAAAAATAATAAAAATAAACCTGCTAATTGAGGCTTAAAGTAATCCTGCACACTTATATTATTATGAAAAGCTTAAAATTGAATTGATAAGGTTTTTTAACTTCATAATAGATGGCGCTGTAAGCAATTTGTGACCAATTTCAATTTAATGTCAAAGCATACAACGGTTATCTCTGTAATTAAAATACTAGGTGTCACTGTATAACAGGTGTTTAACTAAACATAATCTATATACTTGTTAATATTAAATTAATTATAACGATGTTGATTAATTGTCACTTTGGTTGGTCCACGAACTTCACATTTCTGTGGATTCGCTTGCTACACAACAATCAAACTCTTTGTTTGGTGTCTTTAAAACGGCTTATAATTAGAAGAATAATGTAAATTATTGTAGAAAAAAATATGCTTTAATTTTTAATCCCATATTCAACATTTTATTATATGTTTCGTATTAACCCTCGTAAATGTTGTAATTGAAAGGAATAAAGTTATTAGTGATATGTGAATTGATTCTTAACGAACCTGCAGGATAGAGGGCGCTAGTATTTTGGCAGAAGCACAGTGGTATTTAGCGCCCTCTATAAACAAATTGTAATTAATAAATTGTATTTTTAAGTTTCCAATCAACATATTTTGAAATAAGGGGGGCATTGTTTCATACGGATTATTTATCGCCCGACGTTATTAGTCTTAGTGTTCGGGGTTCAAACGTCGTTCAGGCAGCTATCTGAATAATAATTTCGTTCTGTTTTGCAAAGTTTGTTTATTATTATTACTCAATGTAAGGATAAGGATGTGACCCCTATTCTTTACAGCCCTGTTTAATGAAATATGAATAAATTTACTAAATCTTATTTTTTAAAACTTTGCTACCCTATTAATTATAGCCGTTTTGTAGATTGAGTGCAAGTATGAGCGACGAACAAGTTGTATGTAAAATGTTTGACAGTGTCGGTGGGGTCATATAAAATTTTAAGAATGTGAAGCGTGTTTTATTTTATTCCCATACCAGCTTTCATTTGTGGTCGATATTATACATACACATGAATTCCAATAAATCAAGATTACCAACCCTTACCCTATATATGTATATTTGAAGCAAAATATCATACAAATCTAAAGGAAAAGTTGCCAAAATTCCTTTCTCATTACTGACTTTCCCTGTATAAAGAACCAATTTACAAATTTTTAAGATTTTATGTTCAATGGTCTCCGTTGTGCGATGATCTTTGAGTTAAATGGTTACCTTATTATATATTACATAGTATACATAGATTAATATAATAAAAATGAAAGATCCGCTTGTCTGTACAACGGATATATTTGCAAAAAAATGTATGGAGAACTGAGAATAAGTAATAATAGAATTTGGTGAAGGGAGATCTTCCTGCAGGCGAGTTGTTGTGCCTGGAGAGCGGCCGTGCTCCGATAGTCTCATTTGGGTTTGTATATATGAAAGATATTTAGAAAACTTCGAAAGATTGATTCAGGATCGTGTGGCGCCATCTCTTGTCGAGTAGGGGAAAGTCGCCGCATAGAAATTTCTCTTTAAAATGTTTCCCTGTTCGTACACAACTCCTGTTTGTTACGAGGCGTAAGGTGTAGGCGAGGCGTGCTGTGTTTACATCGGCGCCGCAAGACTGAGGGCGGACATTACGTTTACGTGTATTCGTAGATGCTGCAAGGATGTTAAAAAACATATCTCTGTGAATTGTTGGCACGAATCCAGTGAAAACAACTCCAGTTTAGTGTCGTCTCCAGCAACGCTGATTCGATGTGATATTTGAGCGCCGCAGCCAGTGTTAGAATGCAGGTGATATCGTGAGGTACTGTAAGTTATAATAAATATAATTCTTATAACGGCTTATCTTAAATTATACCCAGAAGGTTGGGTGTTAGCGCGGGTACATGAAGTACCAGTTGATGATAAAGAGAGTCTTGTCCAGCTCCAGCTCAGCTGCACTTAGCTGCTTGAGTTTCTTTTCTACTTCTTGGATCAACGCTATTTCTGGTGGCGTCAGTGTTTCTTCTACCTGAAAATATAAGATACATATTATTTGAATATCGTCGATAGCATCGCGGTTCGTACATCATGTATGATGGCTAAAGCTAAGCTACGTCGCAGTCCAAACTAGGACGGGTGACCGTCCGTGGTGAGGATGTGGCATCGCAATGTCGGCATGCGGGCGGTGCGGGTACCGACGTCGTCGACGTTCCGCTGCGGCTCGCCGCGCAGGCGCATGCCGTGCACGATGGTGCGCACGCGGCGCTGCTTGTCCAGCAGGCGCGCGGCGCCGCGCCGCTCGTGCGCGCCGCGCGCCACGCTCGCCCGCAGCGCGCGCCGGCACAGCTCCGCCGCCACGTGCGCCGCCTGACACACACGCACGCATATACAGTGATACACCACCACCGCCACGCCGACGATCTTTTTTGTCAATTCATTTAAAACATGTAGTTTAATTACGTTTAATAAACTATGTTGGAACAAAGAAAAAAACAAAAGGGTATAAGAAAAAACCAGAAGGTGACAATTTAAGAAATCGAGAAAGAAAAATAAAAATGTATTAAAAAATATTTGACCACAAGCTACACTTACATCACAATATTAAAAAGTATAAGCGATAAAAATAAATTATAAAAAATACAAATTAAATTATTTTAATACATACCTCGTGTATGTTAACATAATACAAGTACACAGCCTTCGCCATGCCGCCCATCGACGCAGCTTTTCTCATGGGCTAGAAAATAAAAATGTTTTTTTTTTATCATGAAGGAGTAAGAAACGGGCATGCAGGCCACCTGATCTTAAGTGGTCACTGCAGCCCATGGACAACCACGTCCAATCT